>PVIH01012688.1:39937-62422 GCA_004025045.1 Sigmodon hispidus | reverse complement strand
CACACACACACACACACACACACACACACACACACACACACACACACACACACACACACACACACACACACACACACACACACACACACACACACACACACACACACACACACACACACACACACACACACACACACACACACACACACACACACACACACACACACACACACACACACACACACACACACACACACCAGCTAAAGCATCAGCAACTCCATTATCCCAATATCTCAGAGGCCAGAACCCACAGCTTCAGCACCTCCTGGGGTTTGCCCTGAATTATGAACAAGAAAAGAAGGAACACACTATGAAAGTATACTAATGATTGTTTATGAAGCCCCTGCTGAAAGACTATACTTTGAGAACTAAGGTCTGAGAAAGCACAGGCAAGGTACTCCAAAAGCTCTTGACAGATGGGTATATTTCAACACTAATATGAAAGGGATAGTGGATCTCCTGTGGACATGGTTACACTTCCAGAAATGTGGTGCAGACAACATGAGGCAATGAGAATCAAGAGCAATTTTTTAAACAGCAGGCTTGGTGATCACTCTGACAAATGTCTGTTGACAATGCTGAGGGTACAAACTGAGGGAGGTGGATAGGCAAATAGTTGTTGTGCAACCGTAGACCATATCAGTAACACATCTTAATCTACCATATTAACACACTATTTACTGACTGTGTATAGAGAGAAGACACAGCCCTTTCTACTGTCAATCTGATTTTGTTATTATTTTGGATATATGTCCATGTACGTGATATGTTTGTACCTGTGTGTGTGCGTGTTTCTACTATACTTAAATAGTAGAAATACGCACACACACATGCACATGAATGTTTATAAGGAGAGAGAGACAGACAGACAGAGAAACAGAGACAGAGAGAGTCTGCATACATCAAGGCCAAAGGTCAACGCCAGCTGTCTTCTTTAGATTTCTCCACATTATTGTTTCAGATAGTGTCTCTCACTGAGCCTGAGGTTCACTGCTTAGGTTCACACCAGCCATTCAGCAAGTTCCAGCAAGCTGCAGGAATCCATCTGTCTCCAGTTTCCCAGTCTGGGGGTTACAGGCATATACAAGTTAAGCTTTTACATAGATGCTGGGGGGCTGAATTCAGGGCCTCATACTTGTACACCAAATGTTTTATTGACTGAGCCATCTACCCAGCCCCTCTTTTGGATTTTGAAAGAAGAGATTCAATCAACTAGTGTGTTCTTTAACCTCTAGTCTTGGTTTAAAAGCTTGGGAAAATTTGCATTTGAAGTACATGGTTGGGGCAAGGTGAGATACCATATTCTGCTTGCGTAAGGTAGATAAATACCTGTTACTTTAAAGAATCTGATATTTATTATGTAGGATACAAAGAGTTCTCAAAAGCACCTGCCCGGGGTGTGACAAAATCAGCTCCACATTCTAGAAGAATCCCAGCTCCATGCAAGGGAAGTACCCAAACACTATACACAATGTTTCCCCTAAATATGCTTGCTCTCCATTAATCAGGCTCACGATGTACTGAAGTTTAAGAAACCAAAGGCCAGGCTCTTTGAAACAAGCATTATAATGGCCAAATGTATGCCTCTACCTAGCAGCTAAGATGGGTAATTTAACAGAACTTCAGCTGAACAGAATAGTTCTTAGAAATGCAATAACAACCTCCAACAACTGTCTTTTGTGAGAAAGTGTCTCCTGAGTTCTAGAAGAGGGAACAGAGGAGGAAGCATTTCTAGGAAGAAGAATACTTGCTCTCTCAGTTCCTATCAGGCTTGTCGGCCTGTACTTGGTATTCAAGCCTCTTCTGCGGTTACACTGGCCTCTTTGCTTCCGTACAAGCTAGTGTGAGTACTTAAAGATGGATATTTAAATATAGTAGAAATATACACATTTTCCCTCCTAGAACTTTTTCTGGGAAACACACCTCTTCCTTTGAACATTTGATTTTTATCCCTCCGGTTGTTCATTTAACAGACTGGCAAGGTGTGCTACCCAGCTGGAGCTGGGGGTGGAAATGAAAGTCACCAGACTGTCTGTCAAGAGCTGTGAAAGAGGGACGGGCGGAGTAGAGGTGGTTGAAGAAGCTCTGGGGTGTCCCAGGTGTCAGAGAGGATTATGGGTAAAGGGGAAGTGGTCCAGTCCTCTTGGCACTCTTAACCCCCTCCCACTGTTGAAACAGGAAGCAGGGTCAAATAGGCCAGGGTGGCTTTGGAACTTGCTATGTAGCCAAAGATGACTGAATTCCTAATCCTACAAATGGAGGTATATGCTGCCACCTCTAGCTTTGAATTATGTCTTTCTATCTCATGAGTGGGTCTTGGATCTGTTCATGACCTTTACTTTCTAATTTAGAAACAGAGGGATGGGAGTGGGCTCCGTGATTGAGCATGTGCTTAGCATGTTCAAGGACCTGGTCCACCTCCAGCCCCAGCCACACCCCATCTCACATATACATATATATATATATATATATATATATATATATGCTATCATGTTTTCTTTCATCTTCTGTGAATATAAGTTAATCATTTAAAGGTCCTTCTTATACAAGAGTTCCTGGGAAAGCATAATGATCTATTTATCCATTCCAGAGGAGGAGGACACCAACAGGCCCAAGAAACTTCTAATTCCATGTGAGTGGACCAATGAGGGTTGGGGTTACTTACAGGAAAATGTGAATGACTTAAAAGCAGCTGCACCTTTGAAAATTCCCATCCCTAGCACTGCATCTCTCAGAGAAGTCCACTGAAGAATCTCAGTCTCCAGCTTATGCAGGAGAGGAGGGCAGTGGGTGAGGTCCAGGAGGCTTTACTTATTTAAAGGCTGCTGACAAATTGGTTCATGAGAGAAATTTGTTAGCAAAGAGGGAGGCTGGAACCCTCACCCCCAACCCTGGCCAAGACCAAATGGAACTGTTCAGAGCCACTTGTACCAGCATAGAGTATCTGATGGTGGCCTGTGGCTCATTATAATACACAAACATACCCCTCTCTGTGAAGATTTAAGATGCTAATGAGTCATGGGATGTGTGAAGTAGTATGTACTACTTACTCCATGTGACAAACAGAGCATGGGTAAGAAGCATGGCGTATGCAAATGGCCCCTAAAGCCCTTGGAAAGCTCCGGTCCTTTATTTGGTATGAGCCCATTGGGCTTCAGTCTAAATCTTTCTCTAGTGGGACTCACTTCCTCTTTCAGAAGAGTATGCTTTCTTAATTCTCTTGATTTGGTTAAAATTGTCATGTCTCAGTACAGTTCCTTGTCTGGGGACACAAATGATGAGAACCGGAGACAGAAACTGCTTGGGTAGGACAGGGATCCCAAAGCAGCAATTCTGAAGATATCTGTTGTAGGAAGGTTTTTTGGGCCCGTTTGGGCCAGAGGTTCGGAACCTGGTCTTCGGTGGCTTTTATCTCTCAAAGAAATGAATCAGACACTTATATATTTTATATTGTTTGGCTTATGTCTTAAGCATATTATTAGTTAGCTTTTTTATTTTAATTTAACTCATTTTTATTAATCTGCCCATCACGTGGCTCAGCCCGTGGCTCACCTGTACCTTTTCTATCACAGATGTCCTTGCTAGAGGCCAGGAATGACAGAAGAGATCTCTGGTTCCTGGCTTGTTGTCATTGCTTACCCCAGCCTGAAAGCTATACCTGAGGACATGACCAAAACTAGGGAGTGACCAGCTTGTCCTCCAATCCATGCCTCACCCCAGTTTCTGTAATAGCTCTTATAAAAAGTCCTAGATACAGTGGTACCCTATTTCCAGGGACCCATTCCTGCAGCGTAGGAATCCTCCCCTCACCTACTCAAGCTTCCAAAGAACAAACTCCCCCAAACTCCCTTTTTGGTCTGTGAATTTTATTCTCTGGATTTCTGGGACAAGAACAGGAAAGCTACCAGCTTGGACAGCTATGGTTGCCATCAAGTTTTCCAAGACTCCAGACTCACTTCAGCTAAAACCACCAAGAGCCAAGGATGGCCGCACCATGCTCCAAAGCTTGCCAATTTTTTCCATATCACAAGAACTTCTGAAAGTGTGTATTACTATCAAAACAACTCAGTGTGCTCTAGCACCTGCTATGTATATCTGGGGCAGGAAGGAGAGGGGGTCACTGAATCTCAGGTGGGCTCTGGTGACCCTCTCTGCTCCTCGCACACGGGATGTTATTAGCTGCATTGCCATCACCATAGGCTGACTTATCAGCTGCATCATTCTGTATATTTTCTTGCCATGACTGATGCCAGTCACGTGGTGACTGAAGGTCACCATAGCAACTCTGCTTTCGGATGGAGATGGTCTTGTCTGTCTTGGAGGAAATGACTAGTAGCATGTGGCTTTGGAAGGTCACTAACACTGAAGATCCAGGAGGAACTGTGAGAGAAGAAAGCAATGCATAAGTTAAGTTGTATTGTCCAGCCCAGTTTATAATACACATGCTCTGAAGGCGTTCTTAAAAAGATTAGTTGGTTGGGCAGCACATGCTCACAATCCCAGCACTCCGGCAGCAGAGGCAGGAGGATTCAAGTTTGGGGCTAGCCTGGGCTATGCGTTTCTGGAAACGACGAGGGTTGCAGAATATTGCTCACCAAGCATTATAGCCATTACTGTCTTTGTCAGAGTGGTTGTAAGCCTATGGAGAGTGGACCTGACATTCCCTGACAGAAGAAGGGGGGCACGTGACTCCTGCAGGAGGTCTCATCCGTGTTTACCTGCACCCCAATGCCAGCTATGCAAACTTCTGTCTTAATCTGCATGAGCCCTTTCAGTCTTGGGAGGAGCTAGAGTATATGTGGAAGGTTAATGGAAGGGATTCCATCTATGCGGTGATATAGCTACTTTGGGGTCACCCTCATGCCTATAAGTAACTCAACACCATCACCGTGCTCTGTAAATAAGCCCAATACATTTGTTGGTTCCTCTAGTTAAAACTTGGTGGGATCGCACCTTTTTGGATCTGTCATCATGATACTCTATGGTGTGTGGGTGGCACAGGGAGCCAAGTGCTTGTTGATATCTTCCCCTGAGAAAGAAAGACACAACTGAATTAAAACATCAAGTTTGAAAGAAGCCAGTTTGGAGAAGATTAGAAGCCCTTCCTTATCTGACTTCATCTAACAGAGCATGCGCACTTCATCTAACAGAGCATGCGCAGCAGGGGTGGGATTGGCCCTAAAAATATAAACTAGAGTTGGGGACTATGAAGAGCCTATAAAAGACCAAATGCCACATGACTGAGTGCTCTGGGGGCTCTTTCGTCAGCTCACTAGCTCACCTCTGTCCTTGGGGGTGCTTTTTATTTTGTGATATGTTGCGTCCCCTCCCCCAATTTCAAACTGTGTGTCCCTGTTGAATCCTTTCTGGTGGGACTGAAGATCCTGAAGTCAGGTCACCTCTGAACTCAGAGACTCAGCTGGGCTCTCTAACACTTACCCTGACTTGCTGCTTCCTGCCTCCATAGCTAACTTAAAGGACACCACTTTTCTCCCTCTCCTCCTGGCAGCCGCCAGAATTTTCAGCGACCTTGACTGTTGTTTCTCTCTCAAACTCTAAAACAAAAACAACAACAATAAACCATAGCGTCTTTCTGAGTTTGTTTTAATATTATTTTATTAATGAGACCAAGAACTACCAAAAAGAACCTGGTTTTCCTGTAACAAAAGTTCACACAGTGGTTGGGAAGGGAAGGCAGCGATATTTTTGTCTATCTGATGAGGAGGCCTCTGCTATTAGTGGGAACCAGATTGATCTGAATGAGAAAGCCAAGTCCCAGGCTCTGGGAAATGATGCTAAACACAGACAGCACTTTAGGGAGTGGCCAGGTATCGATTTACTGTGCAAGGCAACTTCAGTATTTTAAAATCTTTCTAAAATATAGTACTTATGTGGGTTATGATTTTCTTTAAAGAAATGCCAGCTAATGTACGTGGATAATTATTTTTAAAACCTTAAAAACAAAAACAAAAACCAACAGCCTCGTTGTGATGCTTTTTGCCGTCAGCCCATACTAAAAGATTCATAGCCTGTATTGATTTTTCTTCCCCCAAAGACATCTCAATTTTCAATATGCCTGAAGCCTCCCTCTTCCCATACCCTCTTTCCCTCACTTGCTTGGCTGGCCACCTGCCACCTTCCCAGGAAGTCCATTTTCCAAATCTGTCTGCTCCGTTTTGATTTCAGTGGTGGCATCTGCTTTGAGATACCGCACTGCTCAGGTGCTCTGAGAGGTTATATGGAGAACATGTCGGGGTGAAGAAGCCACCTTGAGCATCGCTTATCCAAAAACCTGATTTTGAGAATTTAGCCCACCAGCCAAAGGTACCACTGGGATTAGGGGGAGAAGCCCAGAGTCAGGATGTCAGCTAAGAGCATCCACAAGAAAGCACAAAGAGAAACTTGTCTGTATCCTGGTCTTCTCTCCCTTTTTGATGATATTCTGTTCTTTTTGAGACATGCAGTCCAGGCTGGCTTCCAACACACTATGTAATCAATGATAACTTTGAACTTCTGATGGCCCAGCAGCCAGCTTCTGAGTGCATGGACTACAAGTGTTCTAGAATCACAGGCATGCAGCATTTATGTGGCATTGGAAATCGGGACTTCAGAAACACTCAAAAGCGTTCCACTAACTGAGCTACACCTCCAGCCCTTGTTTGTTTAACATTTTTGAAGATAGGCCCTTTCTTTGTAGCTCAGGTTATCCTGGACTTCGCTGGCCTTGAACTCCCCATGATCTTCCTGTCTCGTGTGTGAGCCACCACACTTGACATCTAATTCTTTAATATAATATTTAATATAAATAATTTTGTGTTTTCAGAGTTCAGAGGAAAGAGATTCCTGCCAGGGGCATAAGAAGACAAAACAAACAAAAAGCTTGGTAGGAATAGCAAAAAGAAGCAACTACTACAACTACCTTCTAAAGTTCAGTTTATATATTCCCTGGACCAATGGCTGCTGAGAGTCACTGATGTCCCAGACACCATGTTAATTGATCCAGATGAAGCAGTGGATACCCAGAATGCTGTGCTGAGACAGGCACTCAGAGGATTCTTTGGCTGAAATAGTCCTGCCTCCTTGCTGGGCCCATGAGCTAACCAGAAACAGCATCAAAGCCTGGTATCCCTGCCTCCATTTCCTGTCTCCTTTGTCTGTCTACAAGTTAGGATGATAGGCACTCACACAGTGTCTGTCTAACCTCTCTCTTCCTCTCCAAGATCAGAGACATAGAGATAAATCAGTGACTTAAAGCCGCAGCCACCCTGAATCTCAGGAACATAAAACCACACAGAGGAAAGCCCATGTCAGCACCCCAAAGATGAACTGGGTCATGTGTGTATCACTAGATTCTTCTATCTCTCCTTCTTCTCCAAATGGTGACATTTAGTAGATGTTACTGCTTTTCACTGGTCCTTATTTCCCGTGAGTATGCTGGGATGGGTGACTGAAGCTGGCTTTGAGGCGGGGTTGGGGTTGGGGGGTGGGGGTGATGGTGTTTGGTAGAGCTGTCAGATCTTTGGGGAGAGGAGAGCCACACCATCAAGGTTCAAAGTGGGACTTGGGGTACAGAAATCCTGAGGATTGAGAGGTGTTTACAGGCAGAAGCCTCTCTTTAAATGTGTGTGTGTGTATGCACACATGTGTGCATGCATATGGGTGTGCAGGTGTACAAGCCTGTACAACTAACCCTAACCCTAACCCTGCAGGAGCATGAACATGAACATGGAAAACAGAAATCAATGTTCAATGCCAGTCGCAATCTCTTTACCTGGGTTTCTGAGACAAAGATTCTCACTGGAACTGGAGATTATTGATCCCGTTAGTCCCCAGGAATCTCTCTGTCCTGTCCTGACTGCACTTGGCTTTAATGTGAGTGCTGGGTATCAAACTCAGGACCTTGTTGTAGAACTTTTTTTTGGCTTGTTTTGGGTTTGGGAGGTTTGTGACTTGTTTGTGGTTTGCGGCGTGGGGTGGAGGGTTGGGGTTGGGGGTGGGGGCTGGGGGTGGGGGGTTTGGAACCTGGCGCGCGGGGCGGCTTTTAGACCTCAAAGAAATGAATTAGACGTTTATATTATTTTAAATTGTTTGGCCCATATCCCGCTAGTCCCCAGGAATCTCTCTGTCCTGTCCTGACTGCACTTGGCTTTGATGTGAGTGTTGGGTATCAGACTCAGGACCTCATGCTTGCATGGTAGACACGTGACTGGCTGAAGCATCACCCAGACCCACTATTTAAATTCTTAAATGAAGACAGATGCATAGGCGACCTTTGCCAGTGACACGAGTTGAGGATGAGCAGACTGGATGAAGTGACAGAATCTTAGTGATGGGATGCTTTAACCATCTGATTTTCCATAAAAGGAACTGAAGAAGCAGAATCCTCAGTGATATTTTTTTTTCTGCCCTGGCATAGCTAATTAGGGACAGGCCTGTGATTAGAATTCAGATCATCCGACTCTATCTCAAAGGAAACATCTCAGACAGGAATCCTATGCAAGGGACATAAGTAGAGAATCCACAAAGGACGTACCGATGGGCAGTAACTTTAATAGTACAGGGAAAGAACACATCAGTACTGTAGGGAGAACTCTAAATGGTAAATCTTGTTTTGTCTTTTGAAGATATTTTGGCAACAGAGATGACAACAGAGCATTGAAATTAAAAATGTCAGCCTTAGGCAGGTGGCATGGCTCATTGGATAAAGCACTTGCCACACAAGCCAGAGATTGAATCCTGAAACCATGCAGGTAAAGAGAACTGACGTCAACTCATGTGTGCACAGATGCACAGGCACAGTGTGTGTGTGTACACACGTGTGCTTTAAAATCAGACACACTCAGGCCAGTTATCAGCTAATGTCTAGGCACAAGCTTCAGTTTTCTCTAATAAAGGCTGATAATTAATATAACTTGCTAACTTTGAGGTTTAAATGAAATTATATTTGTAAAGTACTGTTTCAAGAATTTTTTTCCCGTGTGTGTGTGTGTGTGTGTGTATGTGTGTGTGTGTGTGTGTGTGTGTGTGTGTGTGTGTGAGAGAGAGAGAGAGAGAGAGAGAGAGAGAGAGAGAGAAAGGGGAGGGAGAGGGAGGGAGGGAGGGGAGGGGGAGAGAGAGAGACCAAAAAGGGGAGGAGACCAGGCAACATACACCCCCTCCTTATAAGCCCTAATAACGAACCAAAGTTCCTCAAAGTTTCTCCTGAGAAACCAAACAAATGAGTGTATTGAGCTGTCTTACGGAGCTGGGTGAGTGGCGCCAACAGGAGGGGGCGGGTGATGTCACAGCAGCTGTGCAGAAAGTCCTCACTCCAGCATGGATGTCAACTTCCCCAAAAACACATAGAAGAGCTCCCTAACTCCCGAAAACACAGCGTTCCCTCCCAGCTGTATGCTCTGGCCCATCGTGGAGAGCGGAGGCCACATGCCATTAGGTCAGAACTGCATACAACTGGTTGGCTGAGTAGGTGAGTGTCCCATGTTCTGTGAAGGAAGATCAGTAGTCAGCAAGGACAGCTGGGAAGAGTGTGTGTTCACAGGCACAGCTGGACTCTTGAAGATGTCAGCTGTTTGGTTTGGGAGAGAGAGCTGAACAAGTAGTTAGCCCAAGGAAGAGAACCATCAATCGCATAGAGTCCAGCAAATGGTATTAGTACGATCATTAAGAAATTTACAAATACCCTCATGGGTTGCCTCTGCAATTTCAGGTTGAGGGATTCATCTTATAGAAATGGTCAGAACTAGGCACAAAGCTGTTTGTATATGCAATCACCAAAACATCATTTATAGTACTGAAAAATCAGAAACACTGAGTCCCAACTATCAGATGGGTAAATAAATGATGGTTCATCGGGTTAATGATGAACCATCATACACGGCTGTTAAATGCCATGCTGCAATGGAACACTCAGTCTTCTTGGGGGAATATCCATATTAAGTGAAAAAGCAGGTCACCAATATAGAAGCATAATGCCAATTTTGTAATAAAACGCATACATCCGTTCTATAGAGCTAGGAAATAGTGCATGGAATCAGGAAGGAAGAGAATCCATGTGACGGTGTGCTAGTCATACACGCATGCGTAGTAACATCACTGCTCCTTCAATAGAGGACAACCCAGAGTTCAGCAGTTTCTGTTGTAAACTCTGTAACAAGATTAAGAGGAACAGGAAGAATGGAAATAAGTTTGTTTTTCTGATACTATCACAACTATATAAATATTTGTGTTTAACCAGCCATTCTCAACCTCCAGGTTTGAAAAGACCCAAACAGAAATTACATTTTGCAGTTGTAAATTTATCTCAGCATGCTGGGATTTTCATATTTAATTTCTATTAATGCTTTTCAGTGCCAGCGTGAAAACATATACCTTAGACACTCTTCCTCCATGGTGTTTCTTACAGAAGGACAATTAGACTAAATAAAATAAAGCAGTTAACTAAATAGGCAAATCCTCGATGGACAAATGCTGAGGAAAAAAATGTGAACTTTGATTTGTTTTCTGCCTTCTTTCAATATATCCCGGGAAGCCTGTTGAGGAATTATAGTACAAATGAGAAAAATATAGAGCCCAAAGGAGCATGTGATCATTTTTTTCTAACATGTGATTCCAAACTGTTCACCTGGAGATGACTGGAGGCTGCATGCCAAGCTGTAAATCACGTGTGGAACCCTCCTCAACGTATATTGTGTGATTTGGAATACACAAATCGAGCAGGTCTATAGATACAAGGGAGGGGGGCATCAATTACTGTTTCTAGTTTTCATTTGAGAACTAATTAAATTGTACACACTTTACACACTTCCCTAGAAGTGTGTTCTTGGTCATGTTACTTTGCCTTTGCCTGTCAACTTCCTCAGGGTCTTCAGTTCTGCTCCTAATCTTACAATTATTCTACAAACTATAGCAAAAAAGAAATCTTACAAATTCGATTTTCTAGGTAAAGAACTTGAACCTATTGAAATTATAAGATGCTGAGGCTGGATTTGTATATTAAACACACAGACATCTGAGTATTACATTAGTTCAAAATCTGATTGGCAGGACATGAGTGACTAACAAGTTATCAAATTTTCGAGTGGTTAGCATGGTAAAAACTTACTCCAAACTCTTGTCGATTCTGTGGATGGACTTTGTGCAAATGCATTTATATTTAGGAGGGGATAGCAGCACTCTGTTTTAAAAGAGACTTTCAATATACATTTTTAAATAATGTCTCATTTGACTATTTTAAGGATCTATGAACACAGTTCCAGTTGTAGATTTCACTTCACATCAATCAGAAGTTAAATGATTTCCTCCAATATTGTAGCTTCTTGAGGGCGTGAGATAGGCATGGAAGCTAGCTTTCAGATCCCAAATTTACTTCTTCAGGATTCATGTCAAAGTCACATAGCACATTTAAATTTGGGTTTTTAGATACCTTTGAGAGTGATTTGTGTGTACTGAAAAGGTTATTCAGTAGTTATATTTTTCATAGTTATCATTTGACATAGTAAAGCTATAAATTGTAAACATAAATTTTAAAATGCTCAGTCTTGAGACTGGCAAACTCTAGCATGTGGGCTGAGTATGGCTGCCCACTGGTATAAAGCGTTATTGGAACAAGCTACATTTTCTTATTTAATATGTATTGTCCATGGTTGTTTTGTGCTGTTAGAACTGAGTAGGGTAGCTGCAGCAGAACCCACAAAGCCTGAGATAGTTACTATCTTGCTGTTTATAGAAAAAGTTTGTCAGCTCCTAACTCAGATTCAATTCACACATCTTATTTTTCATAAAGCAGGTAAATTTTGATAGCCACTTGGGAGGAGCCTCTTTATAAACTCAGTTAAAACTTAAATATTTTAAAATAGATCTATGTATTTCATGTGTTAGATTTATTTTTAGCATTTCACTCATGCATGTCTTAAGTAAGTTTTCGAGTATTTGTATTATTCTTGTATATCTAATAAGCTGTGTTGAATCATGTAACTATATGTGTGTCTGACTTATAACTACATAATTTTATGAGCGTGTTGCTATAAGCATGCTTAAGTGTTCTAATACTTTGCACAAATGTGGGAAAGTTTCAGTTTAGAAATCCTAAGCCTGAACCAATTATAATTCTTATTTAGAACAACAAACCTGGCCAGTTTAAGCCAAATTTAAGCTACATTCTCAAACAAAAAAGTTAAAAACATAAAGAGTCCTTCTTGACATAGAACATGAAACTTACACAACTGATCTTAGACAATTTGCCACTCAAATTGGTTACTATGTGACAAAACACCATGGCAGAGACAGCTTCTAAAAGGAAGCATTCAGTTGGGCTTTATGGTTTCAAATTGTTAGACAGAAGAACAAATGCGTGGCAGCAGGAACGTCGGAGAGCTCAAATCTTGATCAGTAAGTAGAAGGAGAACTTGGTGTGTTACAGAGCCTTTTGAAACTTCAAGCCTGCCAGTAACACACCTTCTCCTTCAAGGTCACACTTTCTAACTCTTTCCAAACAGTTTCACCAACTGGGGATGAAGTATTCAAACAAACGTGAGAGCCTATAGGGCCATTCTCATCCAAACCACCACAAGGCTTACATCTAAATGATGTCAACTTTGAGGTTTGGGTTGATTTAGGGGTTACTGGACTCAAAAGAGACATGTATTTTGGGCTTTTTGTTTTGTTTTTGTTTTGGTTTTTGGATTTTGTTTGTTTGTTTTTTAATCAGGGAAACACTTGACTCCACTGGGTTAGAATTGAGGCTGGGATGCATGTGGAGGCTCTTGAAAATTGACCACAAGTAGATTTGCTAAGGGTCGGACCATTCTCTGCACTGCTTCTCGCTACTGTAAAATGCAGAGACAAAGGTTGGAGAAGGCTTCCGCAACCCTGGACTTTGGAGCAAGCCCTTGGTAATGAAGACTTGGGTCAATGCCATTAGGACAAAAAGTCTGACCCCTTGGCAAAATGGGAGCACAGGATACATGGAATGGGTAACAGATAAAGGAAACCATAAATACCAACTGGAACTCAAGACAAATAGGAAAAGTGAAGGATTGTAGTAGCAACTTATATTTTGCCCTGTTCTCTATGCATTTCTTACATATATTAGCAACTTTCCTTTTATCCTTTGGCCCTTGACCTCCAATAGAGGGATTGTTGGTTGTGATGGATTATCTTTTAGTCTATAGCAGTGGTTCTCAACCTTCCTGATGCGGTGACCCTTTAATACAGACCCTATTGTTGTAGTGACCTACAACTATAAAATTATTTTATTACTACTTTCTAACTCTAATTATGCTACTGTGATGAATCAAAATGTAAATATCTGATATGATGCAGGATATATGATATTCAACCCCCAAAGGGGTCTCAGTCTACAAGTTGAGATCCTCTGGTCCACAGGTTGTAGGATATGCAGTGACAAGGTTAAAGAGGAGGAAAAAAGCATTGTCTAGAGATGGATTTGAGAAGTGTTGGTCCCCCTGTAAAGCTGGCATTGCATCTGTGAGGGAGTGAGGACTTGTCATTTTTTTTCCCTGGGATTAGACAGAAGTGTCAATTTAGGGGACAGTGTATGCAAACATTTAACAGCTAAAGCCTGGTATCCTAGTGGACAGAGTGCCCAGGAGTCCTCCCAACCCCCTTTTCCAATGTGTTCCTCTGCTGCAGAGAGGCACAGCACAAACTCATTTTTCAGAGTTCCTTGAAGCAAAGTTCTAAATATAAATCAGCTTTTCGGGCATGCTTGCTTGCCTCCAGCTTGACTTCTGCTGTTTCTGTTGGCAGGCTTGCTCCGGGAGCCATTGAACATTTCTTCCACGGGGTTAACAGAGACCCTAGTGTGTAATCACTGGCTTTGTAGGTGTCAAAGAGGGATGGGGCATTTGTTTTGCTGGCGAGATTTCATAAGGATGTCGTGGTGCTGAAGCTGGCCCTGGCATAGACTTCCTGATCATGATGCTCTCTGATGTAAGCGGTTTCCTACCAGGGTCCAGTTTTTGATTGTGGTTGTCAAGGTGTGGTGACTAGGCTAGCAGCTGCAATAACAGTTTCCTGGTATACAAAAGGTGAGGATTCCCGTGGCGACTGTAGTTTGGACAGTTATTCTTGAAGCTCAGCCCGGAGCGTTTTCTCAACCAAATCAAGCATGTAGCCATTAATCACTCTATAACACATTTCTTTTGCTGAAACTCTCTATAGTGGATTCTATACCCTGGTAGGAAGCCTCCACTGGAAGACCCCCATTCTGATCCCATCCTCAGGATTCTCTACCATTTCCATGTTTTTCCTGTATGGCAGACCTCACAATCTCGTACGTATTTAGAAAACACTTCTCTTCGGGTCTCTGATTATGTTATCACTAATTTCATGAAAGTTATTTTGTGGTAGCTTGGCATTTTTATTACCTTTCCATCTCAGGCACCTCATTACCCACATTGTACTCTAACCCTTCAAGACATCTGTGTGTAGAGCCTTGAGCATTGCTCTGTGATTTAAACTTTCCCTTCTGCTTGTACCCCCTCCCCAACCTTTTTTTTAAAAATCAGAGTGTTTGTCTCTGGCCAAAATGCCATTTCTCTGTGGAAAGTCTAGGCATGGTCAGTGGGCAATAATGAGGACAGTGGTTTGGTTTCTATTTTGAAACACATTCTCACTTTGTATCCTTAGGAGTGGGGCTCAGACTCATGGGGATGCTCCTCCCTCCCCAGCCTCCCAAGTGCTAGGATTTCAGGATGCACCACCAACTGGGAACAAAGTCTTAAGGTGTTTTTATGATGAAGTTTATGATAGTCACTGTTGACACATTGACTACATGCCAACCACTTCACAAGGCTAGTCTCATTTAACCCTTCCATGTCCCTAAAGCTAAAGGGCTAAGCATCATTTGCGAATGAGCAGCCTGAGGCCTAAAGAAGTGTTAAGAGGTGAAGTAGCCCCTGAATGGCCCAAGCATTGAGAGCCTGGTTGCCAATGCATCAGTGTTCAGAGGTGGGGCTGAGGATGGATGGTGAGTGGATGAGAAAGATTCTGACTAAGCCAGTGAGTTAATCCATTGATGGAGTGATAATCTGATGGCATTATCAGAAGGTGGGTCCTGGATAGAGGAAGTGGGTCATTGAGAATATGCTCTCTTTTCACCCTTGCCTGCAGCTTTTTTAACCCCTGCCTTGACACTATGCTGCTCAGCTTCACCATGAATCCAAGAGCAATGGATCTCCCTGCCATGGACTGGAGCCTCTGACCCCATGAACCTTGTTCCTATTTTGAGGTTATTTGTGTCTGGTATCTTTGTCACAGCAAAGAAAGAAGTCATAAAAGACAAATACACACAGAACGCAAGTGTGAAAATCATGTCTGAGTTGAGAGTCTAATTGATTATCACACTAAACACCTCTTCAAAGGGCAAAGGGTGAGTTGAGAACTCTGGGTGGCCTTGTATTTGACAAAAAGGAATAGTCCAGGATGAAAGAGTCTTCCAGTGACAGAAACATCTGCATTGTGCTGCGGTCAAGAATATTATCCATGTTGTGGGGCTACAACCATTTCTTAGTCGACAAGAAAAGCATTTTTTATTTCATTGCACTATATTTAAAAATGAAGAAAAAGAAAAGAAATAAAATGGGAAGTGTGAAGAAAAAAGGATAAAGATATATAATAGGCAAATGAATAAAAAAAAATCTGGAAATTGGAGAAAGATTAAACAGTTCATATTAGCATAAATGGCTAAAAGGGGAAAGCAGTATAGATAACATGTACAGCTAGTTTAAAACAGGATTAGATAAGAGGCAGGTAGGATGTAATAATAATAAGATACTTAGCACAGAATGGTCACCAGTGATTTGAAAAAAAGGCAAGGTGAGCTTGAAAATGGACCTACTGTTTGATAAATATTAGGTTCCCTAGGAAACAATAACCATAAATGATAAGGCAAAACCCTTGCAATCTTGGAAACCAAACTGCAAGAGCTGGGAGGGGATCGTCTCCACATCAGGAAATTATGTGGAAAACTCTATCAAGGTCCTCTGAGTTCCGGTATTATTAATAAAGTAGGGCATGCATAAATCCTGTGAGCTCTCCTGGACTGACGGTTGGGCTAACTTATGTGTCTGGGGGAAAAAAGTTGTTAAAGAGCTGATCTGGGCAATTGTATTTGCCAGACATTTGTGGACCCTTTCCAATATTCTGCAGTTGAGTTGTTGAGGGCTCTTACTAATGAATAACCTTTGTGAAAAAGGACTATAGGAAAATGAATGAATAATCAGAGAGACAAGAATTACCAGATAAAAAACATTCCATAAGCATTAATTTAGTGATAAAACTCACTGTTGTTTCTGTTTCTTCAATCATCACATTTAAATCAGCAAATCTGAAATTGGTTCATTCAGTGATTGGCCTTTTCCATGAAAAATTTATTAAGTATATGTAGTGTTATAGATTCTTTGTTTTGCTTCTCTAATACTCGATAAACAGGAGGTCCTTATTTTCAGATACTTGATGTCACTTTCAATATATATCCTTTCTTCTCTACCATGTAAATGATGATGTTTTTGATATTGGGAGGAGAAAATGATTAAGGGAATAGCTATGCATGTCTCCACAGATTCATTTCTAGACTTGATGCATTCTTGTGGAGTATGAAGAAAAATCAGAAGTTAAGCCCAGCCCCAGCCTAGGCTTCATCACAAATACACACATAACAGAGAGAGAGAGAGAGAGAGAGAGAGAGAGAGAGAGAGAGAGAGAGAGAGAGAGAGAGAGAGAGAACCATCAGGCTGACCTCCAACTTGGAATCTTGGAATGGTTTTCCTGCCTCTGCCTCCCCAGCTCTGCAACTACAGGCAGGTTCTGCTATGTCTGGCTATAATACTTAAAAGCACTCAGTCACCATTCTCATCGTGTGGTTACCGGTGTGTGAGCATCTTCCACCTTTACATGGCTTCCAGGGATCCTAAGTTGTCAGGCTTGCTCAGCAAGTGCCTTGACCCATTGAGTCATTTCATCTGCCTCCCCATAAATACTTTTATATGGCCATCTCCCAACCACACACTAAAAAGTATATGAAAGTACTTTTAAAAGATATTACTCTGACAAAGTGAAAGGTAAGAAAGTTGCCAAGTGAATGGTCCTTTGGAGTGGAAAAGGTTAGCTGTAAATATGCTTTTGAAATATACCGTGAAGGATTTTCACTCTAAGATTACGGCTGTTCATGCCTCCAGGTTCAAGTGTTGCTCAATCAGCAAGGTGCTCAATTCATGGTGATTGCTGCTCCGGCTTCTTGTTGATCGAGAATATGCATAATCTCAGCCCAGAGACATTTACCATAAAAATGAATATAAGAAATAGGGTTTGATTTAAATTTTCCAGTTGCAGTGGATCGAGGAAAATATATGCAGAACATTAGATGTGAAAAGCTCTGATTCAAACAAGACCAAAGAGTCCGCTTCACTATGTCCCTAATGTTGTCTTCAAATTAGATAGCAAGCTTTCCCTGTTCAGAACCCTTGTCAATTTGATTAAAATCACAAACACGTGACAGACTCCGCCTCAGTTAAAAATACTCTCAAGCCAGAGAATGAGCTTTGTATTTGCGAGTGACTTCTGTCTTAGCATTGCCCTAGCAGAGGGTGGGGATGGTATAAAGGCATTAAATTTAAAACCCTAGAACTGGATTCTCCAGCTGAATCCCATTGCAGATTGCCAGTTCCGATTCAGAATCCAGCACACCCTTCCAGACATGGACATTTTCAATTTAAAAACGGCCCTTAGGAAATACAGCATTTGTTTCAGTGTTGTTTTAGAAGACAGTATTTGGAGGCCTCTGCATATTTTCTGCATATTCTCTTTCTTAGACTAAAGTGGAAAAGAAATGCGACCTCAGGCCGCTGGTGTTTGCGTGTGAGGGAGCACGCGTGCACATTTCTGTCTAGTTTAGACCTTGCAACTCGGTCCCTAGGAACTAGAAAGTCTCCAAGCTGTGTGTGACCCATCCCCGTTGGCGAGGATGCAAGTACAGGCCACGGCTAGCAACATCCGGCTACGCTCGAGGGCTTCTCGGTAACTGTACCGGTCGGGACGAGCTGGGGACGCCGCCGGGCCGCCCACGCGGGGCTCAAGGCCCAAGCTTCCCGCAGACGCCGCCAGCATCAGGCGCCATGGCAACCCGGCCTGCTGGTCCCCGCTTGCAGGCGCCGGCGCTCCAGACCGGGCGGGGCGGGGCTGGAGTTGCTAGGAGACCAGCAGCGGGTGTCCGCCTCCGCGGTGCGGTCTCCCGGCTTCCACCCTTCACCTATTTCAGCCTGGCTGAGACTGAGGTGGGGGGCAGGGCTAGGCGGCCACGTGGTGGCCCCGGGTCTCAGGGCTCCTTTGCTCATTCGAGGGTACCCCGTTTCTGCCCATGTGAGGTCCATTCTCCCCTTGACATTGTGGCCCCTGCCACTTCAGCATTGTTTCTCTGGACTCCTCCCTCCCCTGTCTTCACTTGATCTAGAAGTCCCTTAAAGTCCCCGGAAGGCTCCCTAACCCACTGTTCTTTTCAGTCTAGTGGGGTCCATGTCTTGACATCAACCAGGAGCTGTACAAACACTTTCTCATTTTTTAAAATCCTGTGATATAGAGATTAGTTAATTCATTTTAACAGAAAGGTAGCCAAGGTCCAACAGCTAGGTGGGATGGAGCCAGGATAATCATGAGGTCCAGTCTTGCTTAACGTCAAGGTCTCTGCCTTTTTATAGCGCTCAAATTTCCTCCGTAGGCTGCCTCATTCCCTCTGCTGTCCAAGCACGCATACCCCACACCAATTGGGACATGCTGTCTGGAACAAGGTCTGAGGAGAGGATTGAGTACTTGAAATCGGAGCTGTCCAAAATACCTTTGGACAAACGGTTTACACTGTGATGTATCACTGATAATTTACAGATGTCCCTGTCTGTAAAGTACTACTGGAACCACACGAAACTGAATTTTTAGTAAAGAAAATTGAAACCAAAGAGTGACTTGCTGTGGTTATGTCATGCTGGGGTAGACACTGCGGGGGATGTCAAAATTGTTTTCTACTAAACCATGGCTGTCCATGAAGTTTGTTTGTTTATTTATTTATTTTTGCTAGGGAACTAACTGTTAGGTTGCCATGGATGTGTGTGCAATCCATTTATTAAGGTGAAGATCCAGCCGCAGCTTGATCCAAAGCATAAATTTCACAGCAAGGGTATCCCTTGATGTACGAGAATTGTTAGTTTTATCATCCGACTCTACCTCCATCCCTTCAGCTCTTTGGCTGCATCCTACCTGGAGAAGGTTGTGAGCATAAAAATCTTGGGATCTTGGCTGGGTAAGGATGAAGTAACTCTCATAAAGAAAGGAAGTTCTCTATTGGAAGTTGGAAGTCTGAGCCATGAAAGGTAAAGCCTGTGTGGGTGAGTAGGTGGACCTGGCGGTATGAGGGCCAGACTTCCAACAGTCCCCATTAAAATCAACTTCCAGCCCCACATGCTTCTCATGGTAAGTCTACTCCACATTGTCTCAGCTTATTCAAAGTTCTAATAGTGACAGGTCTTATGAGATAAATTATAATCTTATGAGATAAACATTGATGCTACTGCTAGTCCAAAGCAATAACTAATATCTACCATCTCTCTAGTCTTCCATCTAGTCTATTACTACCATAATTATTATTATTACTACCAAAGCAACAACATTTCTACTATCTCTGTAGCCTACCATCTATCTTATTACTATCACCATCCATGCGCCCTTGCACTAAGCTAGATAGCTCAGCTGACCAAGTGAGCCAACACTGATTCCTTGAGAAACCAGAGCCCCTTGCAACCATGTCTTCATTACCCAGTGAACTGGCTTATTTTTGGTTCAGCCTGGATATGGAGGCAGTTAATGTCATTCTGGCAGTTTGGCTGAGTGTAAATATATGCCTTTGTGCCCCTTCATGGATCTGTAGTCTTGCCCAGGTTTCTGGCCTGGCCTTTCCAGTCTAGCCCACTCTCAGCCCCACTGCTGCTTAGGCCCAAATAATCACATAGACAGTTGGATTATTTTTATACTGATCAGCCTGGAGCCGAGGCATAGAGCTTGCTAACTCCTTCATCTTAACTCTACCCATGATTCTTATTTAGCCATGTGGCTCAGTACCTTTTCTCAGCAGTATTTCAACTTCTTTCTTTTGCATCTCCTGGCATCTCTGCCCTACTCTGAGATGTTCCCAAAGTTTTCTTAGTCTGGTAATCACACTCACACTTCCTGTCTGCCTCTGGCCAATCAGCTTTTTATTAAACAAGTAGGTGGAACAATTATTTACAATGACAGGAAATAGAAGCAATATAATTCCACTACACCTGCCTCCCCTTTCAAGGGTCAGATTTTCCTGCCCGTGTGGTAACTACTTTCTTTGCTTTCATAGAGTACAAAAGGGCACCCAAACTACAGCTTTTAATTGAGTTTTTTTTACATCCCTTGGCACAAAACATCTTCCCTCTGAGAACTAGAACCTTCAAGTCCACTGCTGTAGTAAGAGTCTCTGGCCCCACCTAAGCCCACCCCCCCAAGATCTAGACCAGCAGTCCCAAAATAATCACACAAAGTCTTATATTAGTTACATGCTGTTTGGCCTATGACTCAACATATTACTTGTTCTTCCTCTTAAACTAACTAATGATTAGCTAAGTGGCTTAGTATCTTTTCTCAGAGCAGCTTTCTGGCCTCCATTCCTTTGGGTCTGCTGGCATCTCTGCTCTGTTCTTCCTCTTCTCAGAGTTTTCTTAGTCTGGTAGACATGCCCATACTTCCTGTCTATCTCATGGCCAATCAGCATTTTATTAAACCAATAGGAGGGACAAATATTTACAATGTAAAAGAGTATAATCTCACAGCACACTGCTGATGTGGGATGTCTTTTTCTATGTTGTGAATATTATTCTTTAATAAAGGGACTGTTTTGGCCTATAGCAGGCATCTTAGAAATAGGCATGGAGATCAGAGCAAAGATAGGGAAAAGAAGGCAGAGTCAAAAGAGATGCCATTCAGCTGCCCAAGAATCGACATGTAAAGTAACAAATGTAAGTAATGGGCCATGTGACAAGACAGATTAATGGAGGTGGGTTGAATTAAGATGCAGGAGCTAGCTAACAATATGCCTGAGCTATTAATATACATGTCTGAATCATTGTTGGGGGCTAAGCAGCAGGTCCAAACTATGGGGGTAGGCCAGGACAGAAATCTCCTGCTATAGATAGCACCCAACATGGGATACAAACACCCACATAAAGCCTGAGAAAACTTAAAAAAGGGCTCTAGAGCACAGAAACAGGGAGCCAAAAGCAGCTTCTGAGTGTGTCTTTGATGGGGTCACAGTACAGAGATGCCACAGTGTTCAAGCCTGAATTGCAAAATGGTGGGTCTACAACGGGGAGCTTAAGTTGCACTCAAGTCTCACAGAAGGCTCAGTATAAGCAACAAGCTGCATATGATGGATTTAAGGTTTCTGTTTATATTGAACAAAAAGGGAAAAATGGTTTCTTGGTAGCAGCATTTGCTGGGACTACTCTGTTTGCAAGCAGAGGCGTGGCTCCTTTAAGAGTAGCTTCCTAACTCAGCCCTATCAGCAAAAACTGTGTGGCTCTTTAAGAGGCTCTCCTACCAGGAACACTCCTCAATTGTTGGTGGGAGTGTAAGCTTGTTCAGCCACTTTGGAATGCAATATGGCAGTTTCTCAGACAATTGAGAATCAATCTCCCCAAGGACCCAGCAATACCACTTCTGGGTGTATACCCTAAAGAGGCACATTCACACTCCAAAGGTATTAGCTCAACTATGTTCATAGCAGCATTATTTGTAATAGCAAGAACCTGGAAAAAACCTAGATGTCTCTCTACTGAAGAATGGATTAACAAACTGTGGTACATCTATACAATGGAATACTACTCAGCAGTAAGAAAAAACGATATCCTAAAATTCGCAGGCAAATGGATGGATTTGGAGAATATCCTCCTGAGCAAGGTATCACAATCTCAGAGAGATAAGCAGGGGATGTACTCACTCACTAGTGGTCTCTAAACAAACAAACAAGAAAAAAAAAAAAAAAAGTCAAACATGCCCAAGCGGCAAACCACAACCACTGAACAGCTTGGGATCAGAAACACCCTGGACTGACCCTTCGAACCCCACTCCAACTATAGGAATACCAGACTCATTTTTGAGGGAGGGGAGACAAAACTGGATTTGGCCAGGAGTGGAGACTGATCCAAGCATTATTGGGTCAGTGAGACCATAGGACTGTCTGCTCCCTGCCCAGGGAGGGGATGGGGAGTTGCAGAGAAGAGAAATGTCAAGATGTGGTGGGAGGGGGAAGGGACCTTGAATGAGGATATACAGGGATGGGAAAAAAAAATTTCAGAGGGAAAGCTGAACACATAGTAAATATATGTGTAGCAATCTTATTTGCATTACCACCCTTGATAAGCCATGCTTATGATTCTTATCCTGTTCATAGTTATT
>PVIH01012688.1:0-39837 GCA_004025045.1 Sigmodon hispidus | reverse complement strand
GTGGGGTGAAGTCAGCAACCAAAGCAGTGCTTTACAGTAGCATTTTAAAAGCTTTTCTGGTTGGAAAATGGTTAAAGATATGAACTAAAACAGTTTCAGATGGAGAAAACCTCTAAATGGGTTACAATGTGTGTGAAAAGAGAAAGGGTAGAGAAAGTCCCTTAAAATGAGAAATAGAGTAATAAAAATATAACAAGCCACAAAAGGTGAAAAATACACCAAGAATCTTGATTATGGTTATTATTGTGTTTTCTTTTAATTTTTTAACTGTTAACGAGCTAACTGCAGAAAGATACTTGATTGCAAAGGCTGTTAAGTTAAACAAACATATATACTTTAAGGGTATCTTGACTTTGAAATTTGTGTCTAAGGATATGTTGCTTTGGAAGAGGTTCTGTTTTTGTTTCCACAGAAGATCAGAACCAGTGGATTACTCCCAGGCTAACATGGTTTTATCAACCAAGACTCCCTGAAAAAAAAACTTTGATGGGAAGCAATGGACATATCAGCTTCCAGGATGCCAATTACGATTATCCAGCCTCATGACCTCATGAAATTGCCAATGCCCCTCAATCAGTAGGAAGTAGCAATGGAAAGCTATGCCCAAATTCCCAAGATATTGTTTATAAATGTTTGTTTTCATTATAAATGGTTAATGGTCATATTCAATCTCTTTCTAAGGAAAAAAGAGGGATATGATGAGGAATGATTTAAAAAGATAGATTATCGAATTTAATACAAAAATCAGCTGTTAATCTGAAAATATTTTACATTGGTATGGATTTTGGTTTATTGATACAAATTTAAGGTCAATTTTGTTACACTTTACGTATGTTTCTACTCTTGTTTAAGATATTATGTTTATGCAATTCCTTTAAAATTGTAATGTATAATTAAATGCAGATTAATAGTCATCTATGATAACCGAACTTACAGTTATGTTAGGTAGGATTTTTTAGGTATATAAAAATATATTTCAATTAGATAGGTAATCTTCAAACACTCCAAAGACCCACAGAATATGGCATGTAAAATATTTTAAGAACTGAGACTTTTCTGGACAGTGATATAGGTCTACTTCAAGAGAATGATGGGCATCAAAGAAATTCCCTATAGAATTTACCTTTTATGTGTGGCAATGGTTAGGTTAGCCACTGGAGAAGAAACTGTTCTTTTTTAGATTGCTCGACAGTATGCTGTATAAACTAGACATGCAGGTTACATAGAAAAGTGACCTCTGAACTTTGGCAGAACAAGTTGAGATGGTCCTTCAGGTTCCTGCTTTGCAGAGAAAACTGCCAGACATTCTTCAGGGCACAAGGAGAAGTGACTGATGAACTATGCCAGAATGGGCAGAGTAGACCTTCAAATTTCTTGCTTCTCTGAAAGGTATGCCAAAAACTCTGGGCCTGTAGGCTAAAAATGGATGCCCCAAAGGATAGATGTTACAAAGGAACTTTGAGTGACTGTCCAGGCAGGTAGGTGTTATCTCTGTCATTTTTAGATTTTGGAAGTTGCTTGAGCATTCTGTTTACTTGGGTAATATTATATTCTTCTGTGGTCTTTGATGTAGTTGAAGATCAGATAGTTATAATTATATTTTTCTTAGTTATTACAAAAGGTATATTAAATGTGAAACTTTAGATTCACAAGAATAAGGTAGATGATAGGATATTTTCTTTTATTTTGTTAAATATAAATAGACTAGATATTATAACTGTAATTCTTGCTTACTAGCTGTTTAGAATATGTAATTTTGCTATATTAAAATTGAAACCTTCCTTTTTTGATTAGACAGGAAGGGGGGATGTTTTTCTATATGCTGTAAATATCATTCTTTAATAAAGGGACTGCTTTGGCCTATGGCAGTCATTTTCAAAGCAGGCAGGGAAATTAGGGCATAGACAGGGAAAGGAGGGTGGAGTCAAAAGAGACGCCATCCTGCTGCTCAAGAATCAACATGTAAAGTAACACAGGTGAGCCACGGGCCATGTGGCAAGACAGATTAATGGAGATAGTGTGGATTAAGATGCAGGAGCTAGCTAGTAATATGCCTGAGCCATAGGCAAATCAGCATGAAATTAATATAAGCATCTGTGTGTTTCTGTGGGACTTCGGGTCTGCGAGTTTGGATCACAAGCTAGATGGACCAGAAACTTCTTACTACACATTGCCTCAGAATTGTAAGGATGAGAAGCATATACTCTTGTTATATAAAGTTTGTGGCCTGGACTTTTGGGCCTGGCCTTGAGGTTCTGACCCACTGCCTTGCAGTCCCACAGAATCACACAGACGCTTATATTATTTTTATGCTGCTTGACCTAGGGCCCAGGTATATAACTTGTTATCTCCTTCATCTTAACTCAACCCATGATTCTTATCCTGTTCAGCTATGCAGCTTGGTACCTTTTCTTAGAGCAGTATTTCAGCTTCATTCCTCTGCTTCTGCTGCCATCTCCTCATCGTGTCTCTGTTGCATCCCCGTGGTGTCTGTGTCTTTTCTTCCCGTACCCAGAGTTTTCCCAGTCTGTTAGCCCTGCCAACACTTCCTGTTTTCTTTCAGCCAATTGGCGTCTTTATTAAACTAGTAGGCAGGACAATTATTTACAATGTAATAACATAATCCCTCTACATAGTCTCCATGAGAACCATTGGGAGTAACAGTAAACCAGATTGCCTTGTTCTTAAGGACCATGTGTTGAACTCAGTGGGAACACCAGAGACAAGCTAATGGTTTCAGTCATACACTGTATCCTGAAGAATAGGCCCCTGTATTATTTTTGCCATAGACAAAATGCCCTACAAAAGCAACTTAAAGGAGGAAAGTTTTCCTCAGACTTGTGGTTTGACAGGCCATTGTGGGGAAGGCAGGTATAGCAAGGTAGGAGTATGAAATGGTAGCCATGTTGCCTGTGTAGTCAGGGAGTGGAGGGAGATGCTCACCCTTCCTCTGTTTATTCAGTCTGAGATCCTAGTCCATGTGATGATGCTACCTGTAGTCAGAAGTTTTTATGGTCCCGCCTCTCCCGCTCATGGTCCCACAGCCGCTCATAAAATTAACTCAGAGGCTTAATATAATAATAATTGCTGGGCCAGTAGTTTGGGCTCTTACACTTAAATTAACCCATGATTCTTATTTATGTTTAGCCATGTGGGTTGGTACTTTTTCTCAGTGCATCATTCTCATCTTCTTTCCTCTGCATCTGGCTGGCATCTCTGTTCTACCTTTCCTCTTCCCAGAATTCTCCTTGTCTGGTTACCACACCTGTACTTCCTGTATGCCTACCTTCTGGCAAATTAGTGTTTTATTAAACCAATATTTACAGTGACAAATATTTACAGTATACAAGAGCATTGTCCCACAGCAGCCACCCACATTCATGGTGAGTCTTCCTTAGTTCAATTTCTCTGGAAGCACACTTGCAGACAGGCCTGCATATATGTTTACTAGGTAAGTCTAGATATAATCAGACTGACAATGAAGATTAAATATCACAATTCCAACCCTGACAATATTCGAATACATTGATAGTATAGCTACCTCTAGCTCCTGGAGATTCATGACCATCTCAAAATGCAAAATGTAGTATTTCAAACATCAGAGTCCCTATAGTCTTAACAGTTTCAATATTGTTGGCCTAGAGTGGTGGTTCACCTTCAATCCTTGTACTTTGGAGGAGGAAGAGGCAGGTGTATTTGTGTAAGTTCTGGGCCAGGCCAGCCTGGTCTACATAGCAAGTTTCAGGCCAACCAGGGTTACATAGTGAGACTCTTTCTAAATAATAACAATAACAACAATAATAACCAGAATCTCTTCTTAGACACAAAACAATCTTAGCTATGAGATTCTGTAAAATAAAAATTAAAAACTTTTTTAAAGTTTTGTTTTTTTTAATACACAATGGTAGAAGATAAACACATTCCAAACGGGGTATAGTAAGCAAAGATCAGCCTAAAGCAAGATTGAAAGCCAGCAAAGCAAACATCAAATCCTGCAGATCCATGTCCAGCATCTTGATGTAGAATAATATCTTAAGGCATGTTACTTTTGTTTCTGTTGCATTTGTTTAACTCTGTGAAGCTGTGTTACTTTGCCTGTCTAAAACACCTGATGGTCTAACAAAGAACTGGCCAAGAGTGAGGCAGGAGAAAGAATAGGCAGGGCTTGCAGGAAGCGAGAAAATCTAGAAGGAGAGAGGAGAAGAAAAAGGAGAAGGAGGAGGTCTCCAGGGGCAGCCACCCAGCTACATAGCAAGTCTCAGAGTAAGAGGGAGATTTACAGAAGTAAGAGAATGGAAAAGTCCAGAGGCAAAAGGTATATGGGATGAATTAAAATTAAGGAAAGCTGGCTAGACCCAAGTCAAGCTAAGGCTGAACATTTATAAATAAGAATAAGCCTCCATGTGATTTATTTGGGAGCTGGATGGTGGGGCCCTCAAAAGAACCCCCCCAACAACAATACTCTTTGCCAGAGATTAATGTGCAATGTATATCACTACCTTGTCTCAGGAAAATGAGATGAAAAATTTTAGGGTGAGGCCCTGATGGTCCTCATCTGACCTTCATGAGCACATGCATGAACGCACTTGGATACACACAGGTGTGTATACTAAACAGGCATTCACACCCTTCCTTCAAAAAAAAGCATGAATGAATGAATGAATGAATGAATGAATGAATGAAATGTCTTTAATGGGGTGTAGAACAAAAAGAAGCAAATAGAATCCTATACTTGTGTTTCTGCAGCAAAGCCACATACCTTGGCTCCTGCACATGGATATAGTCACCATGAATATTCGCTCTCCTGGTACTTACTCGGTAGCCTGAGTTAGGAACTATGATATGCTTTTCTTGACTTAGAGTTGAGAGCTAAAATAATTCATAAGAGGCAAATGGAGTGGAAGGCAGCTATTATCCCTAACAAGTGTGTCTTTTCTTATTGGTCTCTATATAGGCGCACACACTGAGAACCCTCGACATATTCAATTCTGCATTTGTCATTGTTTATCACCTACAGAGATAAGTGGGGTTATATAATGGGATTCCGTTCAAAGAGTGTGCTCACTTGTGTATGCAAATATCTGTCTAAACCACTTAAAATAACAAGTTGCTTAACACCATACATTGAAGGAATTTGGTCTCAAATGTTGGAGCATGGTCCCTTATTAGGCTTTCCTGTTACAAGCACATTGAATGAAGAATGGCTTCTTCCAGTCCTGAATGTCAAGCACCTCCAGCTACATCTCAGTTCAGTTCAGAGTAAGGAATGAAGCTTATCACCTCATTCCATTCATATTTTAGAAACTAGAGTCAGGATACCGATTTGATTTGTCAATGGCTTTTATGGTAAGCTATAATCCTTTAAAATAATTTTATTGTGTGTAGGATATATAAATGTGTGGGCACAAGTGTGCCAATGCACACATGTGATGTATGATTTGTGGAGGTCGAGGGATGATGTTGTGGAGTCAGTTTTCTCCTTCTTTGGGTTTTGAAGATTGAACTCAGGTTATCAGGCTTACACACCAACTGTTTTACCCACTGAGATTCCTTGCTGGCCCTGTCCTGTCTCTTTTGTTTGAGAGAGAGGACCTTCCTATGTAGCCCTGATCTGAAATCTGCTACATAGTCCAGGCTGGCCTCAAACTTACAGAGATCCTCCTGTCTCTGACTTAGGATTAAAGGCATGTGCCACCATTCCTGGCCTTGTTTTGGCTTCTTAAAAGACCAGGTCTATACTGGCTAGGCCAATCATCATTTAATGAAAATGAATTTAGACACTAGATTGTACATTTTTTTTGGTCCCCTAAGAAGACGTAATATAACTCAGCTTTATTTTCTCTCTTTGTTTTTCAAGATTTATTATTTTTACCTATGTGTCTCTATGTGGGTATCTTTGTGCATATGTATATGCAGATGCCCACAGAGGCCAGAAGAGGGGCTGGGAGCTGCTGGGAGCCTCTGGGAGCTGCTGGGAGCTGCACTCTCTTGTTGCTGCTAGAGTACTAGGCACTCCTACCTGCTGAGCCATCCATCTCTCCAGTCCCTCTCCAGTCTCCATTCTCACAGCCTCTCCTCTGCCTTTCTCCTCCCTTCTTGCCTGTGACACACAGAGCAGGTCATGACACATCCTGGAGAAAATCTTGCTCACAGAAGCAATCGCCACATTTGAGGACTATAAGCTCTTATACTTCTTAGGGTCCCGAAGGGTCAGCATCCAGCAATAGCTCTTTTCTTAGCTCCTAGATGCCATCTCCCTCACTGTGCTCTCTAAAGGCAGAAAGGACAAGGCAGGTTTCTGGGGACTCTTTCATAAGGACAACTGTCTCATCCACTGGCTCTTACGACTCGTATCTCTTCTCCCGCTGTCATGGTGATGATTCAGTTTCAACATGCGAACCTGGAAGAGATACAAGCATTCGGGACCTTTCCTACTACTAAATCAGTACAGCTGGTGTGCAGTCATTAAATTTGCTAGATTTAGCTGTGAGACCTGGAAGGCACCTCACAGATCATCTAGTAGAACTTCTTCATTTTACAAACTGTAAAGGGTGGGGATGCAGTGTCACTGACTGTCACCCTGGCGAGTCTAAGTAAGACACAAGACAATATCTTTATGAGGTGGACATTTTCCCATTACTACAGGTGGTTGTTGTAAAGTCTTGTGCATGGACCACTGGTCTACCAGGGGTCCTAGTGTCTGTTTCTTATAGTGCCAACCTATTAGTGAGTAAGCTAGTCCTTATGCTACTGTTCAGTGAACCACCATGCTCGGCTGGGTAGTTCTAAGTCTAGTCCTCAGCCAGAATCAGAAAATGTCCTTGCTCCTGACCTGACTGGAGACCAGGACTGCCAGCCCTCTCTTCTTTACCCTTCACTCCTCCTTGGGAACTGTAGGGCGTCATCCAAACTCCAGTCTAGACACCACCATCCCTTTCAGTAGACAGCTCTCATTTGGATCTCTAGTATGGTCTTACCAGAGATGCTGCTCATCTTTGAATTTTGTGTGTCTCACTTGCTCTCCGAAGCCCCCACCCTTGGCCTTGCAGTTACTTGTGACTGACCTCCATTGCTAACCCTGGACCCTAATTTCCTGGACCCTAATTCAAAGAGGTGTGGCTTTCTGCTTCCTCTTGTTCATCTCCCTTCTCCTGGCCACTACCAAGATCTACAGCCTGATCTACTGCTTTTCTTTCAAACTAATAAAATTGATCATGAGATTCCTTTTTAGTCCCTTTCTAAATTCTTTTTATTAAGACTAATATCCCAAAAGGGAACCTTGATTACCCTGGCAACAATAAACACATTCTGACATTACTTCCTGCAGCAAAGTTAAGAATCTCAGGTTCTGGGCTGGAGAAGTGGTTCAGTGGTTTAGAGCACCAGTCCCTCTTCAGAGGACCAGGGTTTGATTTCCAGAACCCACAGAGTAGAGAACAATCATTTATAACCCAGTCCTAGAGGATCTAATGCCCTCTTCTGGTCTCCTTGGGAGCTGCAGGTATGTGGTACACAAATGTGCATACATGCATATATACACACATAAATTTAAAATAAATCTTTTTTATTATTATTATTCCAGCTTCACCGGGAGAGAGAGATCTGTGAAAAGCATTCAGATGCTCTGGGTGGCAGTGCAGAGGTAGACCTCTTCTTCCTCTTACCCAATTGCCACTGACCTCATGAGAGCCCAAATTCTCCATAAAATGACCACACTGACCATCAGCTGAATTGCAAAGATTTATCTATCACCTCCAGTTGGCATGAGTTGAATAAGTGTCCAGTGTTGGATACGGACAGTCTTGGAAAAGACAGCTAGACATCACAAGTACTCTCAGGGCTTAGAGGCCCTTACCCTCTATACATGGCCCATTTGCTTCTGCTTCTGTGGACAGAAGGTTATGTGTGTGTGTGTGTGTGTGTGTGTGTGTGTGTGTGTGTGTGTGTGTAGTGTGTGAATGTTCTTTCACGTTAGACCCCAGAGCAATTTATGGCACTCTGCAAGCATATTCTCAAGTAAATATCTTTTCTCTTCTAGATTTAAGTGATGATGACATTGATAGTATAATATAAAATTAAAAATTACCAAGCACCAAATATTGGTCAAGATATAGCAGATACAGCAATGCTCTGTGTTATAGGTAGGCATCTGCATCCTATAAAAATTAAGAAATTTGTGCAACACAGCATAGCCAGAAAGTGGAGAGATTTCTACTCAGCCAGCCCTTTAAAAATCTGGAAAATTGGTATCCACAGAGAGCTGTGTCCCGAGTGACTTTTGTGGACATTCTGAGAAGTCCAACAATATAGTCACCTTCCTCCACGAAGATGGAAGTATGTTTTGAGAAGGTTCCTAACACATTCTCTTGAAGTTCCGCAAAGCCTCACGTTCCACCAAGCCCACAGCAACTGCTTTGCCAGGCAGTCGGGGGCTATTGCCAGTTCGAAACAGCAGAAAGGCATGTTCAAAGCTGTGCTTTTGGAAAATTAATCTGGTTGCAGTCTGGAAGATAGACTGTCTTTTCTCAGCCCATTGGTTCCTGTTGTAAGGCCTGACCACAGCTCGGGAAAGTGGCAGAGTGGAGTTAGGCTTTGTGTATGCTGTGTCTGGAGTTTGCGTTCCCTAGACCTGACCACCTGAAGCTGAGGAAAAGCCTTTGCCCAGACCCTGCCCCTGCAAGCCCGGTTTCTTTAGGTGCTCTGCACCTCACATCCCTGGGCACTTTTCATTTCCAACCCACTGTGCAGGGCCCTTCTTAACAGGAGATAGCTCTTTGAATAGACGCGGCCCTTGAAAAGTCAAACCCCAAAGCAGCTGGAGTTGGTAAGGCTGCAGTACTTCCTGTTGGGGGCAGAAACCACAGTGTTATTTATACCCGAAGCTCTTTATTCATGGTGCTTTACAAAACACAAAAGGGGCAGTCCCCTGTCTTAGGGAGCCAACAGACCACAGACACACATAAAACAACAGAAAATAAGCAACCCCTTCCTCTCTGCTACAGAATACCCCACTCTGCTCACACAGCTCCCTCCACGGCCCTTTTGATTCTTTTATTACCTTCCCATGCTCAGTCTTATTATGGAAATAGACTCCTAATTAACACATCAGGTTCCCCTTTCCAAAAATGTCTCTGAAATGTGCCCGTTCATGATGCCATTCACTCAAAACACCCCCTACTATCTTTATTTTATTCGGCTCGTCACCCTGCTTGTATTATTTGTTTCTTTGTATTGAAAGCTTGTCAGCTCCCAGGACCTGGCACGTATTCATTAGGAGGATGGTCCGGAGCATGACACAGTGCTATGGAGAGCAAGTCTGACTGAGGAACTGGGCAGAGAATCAGAAAGAGCTGACGGGAGCAGCATGGGGCAGATGCTGAAGACTATGACCCGATTTTGAGATCCAGGGTAACCAACAGCCCGCTGTTTGGGATGGGATTTTTCCCTTCGCGTAAGTTAGGCTTCTAGTGGGTTATAAAAGCAGGCATCCCTTTTCGCCTCTGTGCCTTTAAAGGTTCCTTTGTTCCCATCTGCCCCCTGGCCCTCACGTCACACTTCCACTTCTCTGTGTTCAAGGTCAAAATGAAGTTTCAACTTCTGGAACTTTCCAGGGCTCCTCAAGTCCTAATTAAAACCCTCTGAGTGGTTTATCAGTCAAACAGAAAAGGGATGGAGACACAGGCATGTGGTAAAGCTGGCTCCTTGGGGGTAAAACAGTGTCCCAATCACTGTCCTTATTGCACTCAGCAAGTGCCCAGCCCCACGCAGAAGCTGGCCGCCTGGTATTGGGAGGGCCTGGCCAAGGTGTAAACCATCGCCAAATGCAGGTTCTCTGGCACCACGACACAGGGCGGCCTGGGGGAACTTGGGTTTGACTTTAACTGGGCAGCATCGCTAAGTGTCCAAACTCAGAATTTTGGATTTGTGTCTGTGATATCTATTTGTTATTCTACCTGTAGACTCTCTCTGTCTCTGTATTTCTTTTGTGTTATCACTTTAAAAAATATTGTTTTGATTTATTGAGATTTTAATATAATTACACATTTCTCCCCTCCCTCTTTTCCATCTAAACTCTCCCACATAATTCCTCCTTGCTCTTTTTTTTTTTTTTTTAAAAAAAAAAAACTTTATTTATTTATTTATTTGCCTTGGTGTTTGCCTGGAACTGGAACTATAGACAGTTGTTAGCTGCCATGTGGGTGCTGGGAATCAAACCTGGGTCCTCTGGAAGAGCAGACGGTGCTCTTAACCGCTGAGCCATCTCTCCAGCCCCCCTCCTTGCTCTTTTAAATTCATGTCCTCTTGGTTAAATTCATTGTTGCTATTCACACAACCACAACCACAAACACCTGCTTAGTCTGTATAATGTTACTTGTATGTATGTGCTTCCAGGGCTGACCATTTGGTATTGGATAACCAATTGGTTTGCTCTTCCCTGGGGAAGACTTTCTCCTACTATTCCTCAGCTCTTTGTCTAAAGTTGATACCTTGTAAGCCTTAGATGTATCCACTTCGTCTTGGTACCATAACTGCATTTTGATTGGTTGTGGTATTCTGTAATGGTCTCCATCTGGTGCAAAGAGAAATTTTCCTTGATGAGGGTAAGGACTACACTTATCTCTGGGTCTAAATAGACAGACTGTGGTTAGGCATATATGCTGGTTCGGTAAAGGATGGTTATAGGTTCTCCTTCAAGACCCATGACTTCACTAACCATAGGTGGTTGGCTACGTTTCCAGTACCAGGCATGGTTTCCCTCTTGTTGAGTGGGTTTTAAGTCTAATTAGAGAGCCATTGGTTACCACCAAGGTATTTACGTCACTGTTGCACCCTGACTTATCATACCACACTGATCATTGTTCTGGCTCTGAGGCCTCATAGCTGGGTAAAACTGGTGCTTGCTTCCCTCCTTTGGAGACTTGTATGGTACCTTCTGGTACCATAAAAATCATTAGGGGGGAAGCATTTAGGTCAGCTTCACCTAAGAAGCCTTTGGTCCCCGTGGCTGAAGTGCATGATTTCTTCAGCAATAGGAACTTACTGCCCATACCTAGGGGGCAAGCATGGGCAACAGCAATATCCTATAATATTTTAGGAGTTCCATGGACAACCCTGGCCAACAAATCAAAAGAGGGCTCCTAATACCTAGTGTTGGGGATGACTTGTTAGGTGGTTTATGGCTCTTAGAAGTATTGTCAACCCAAATAGGAAAATTTCATTTAAGTGTGTGTGTGTGTGTGTGTGTGTGTGTGTGTGTGTGTGTGTGCATCTTATGTGTATTATAGGTATTTCTAGGTAGATAGTATGACTCAACACCCTCACTATTCTGGAACTCATCAGGTAGGCTAGGCTTGCTAGCCAGTAAGCCCCAGAGTTCTGCCCGCCCCTGTCTTTCCCAGTGCTGGAATTACAAGCATAAACCACTTAACCCAGCTTTTTGTCATGGATTCTAGTGCTCCAACTCAGTTCTTCATGCTTAAAAGGCAAGCACCTTATAGACCTGTCATCTTCTGTCCGTGCATGCAGGCTTCTCTGGCTGCAGCAGCATCAGATCTCTGCCATCTCTGCAAAGCTCTTTTTCTAGTCTTGGGTGACCTTTCTTGGCTTCGGTTCAGTTGATGCCTGTAACTAGTCACAGAACACTGAAGCCAGAACCACCTGGGAATTTTTGTTCTCCTTGGGATTTATGCTTAATAACTAAGTGGCCCAAAATATGTGAACCTAACACTCCTTAAAAATTGAGATGTAACATGAACTCTAAACAATAATTCCCATAGGTTTGGCCAGAAATGATTCTCTAGCTTGGAGATTTTGTCTTCTCCATCCAGCTTTTATTCCTCTTACTCGCCCATCAGACTGACTTCCTAGTCCTTAATGCAGAAGCATCCTCTTCTACAGGCTCAGTTCTGAGGAAATGTGGTGTAGGATAATGCATAGAACATCTCTTCATTGGTAAAGCTCATATTTTAGACCTGTTTTTAAAGTCTATACATTTTTTTCCTATGTTTTTGTGTGGAGATTATATGTGTGAGTGTTTCTTTGAGGCAGGGTCTCTCAATCAAAGCTCACAGATACAGATACTCTTTCTAGACAGCATGCCTTGTGGATTTCATCTGGGCATTCTAAGGCTGGAATTACAGGTGGGAAGCCATGGTTTAAGTGGAATCTGGAGACCCTGAGTCTGGTCTTCTTACTTATGTGACAAGCCCTTTAACTACTGTGCCATTTCTATAGCCTGAAGTTCATATTTTAAGTCCAAATGTGTATAATATCTAGCCAAAATTCATTCAACTAATTACCAAGTACAGAGTCGGAAATTTCTTTTTAAAACAAAAAAAAAACAAAAAACTTTATTTATTTGCCTTGGTGTTTGCCTGGAACTGGAACCACAGACAGTTGTTAGCTGCCATGTGGGTGCTGGGAATCGAAACTGGGTCCTCTGGAAGAGCAGCCAGTGCTCTTAACTGCTGAGCCATCTCTCCAGCCCCGGAAATTTCTTTTTAAGACTAACCTTAAGTATGTGCCCATAGTTTATTTATTTATTTATGTTTACTCTTTTCACTCTTAGTTCCTTTGAGGACTTGCCACCCAGCTTGCAAATAAACACATGAAATCTTATTTTTACTTATGAATGCCAAGCCTTAGCTTGGCTTATTTCTAGCCAGCTTTTCGTAAATAACTCATCTACCTTTTGCCCCCTGGGTTTTTACTTTTCTCTGTTCTATACACCTTTCTTTACTTTTTACTCCATGGCTTGCTGTGTAGCAGAGTGGCTGGTCCCTGATGTTCTCCTCTCTTTCTTTTCTTGCTCCTCAATCTCCTCTCTTCTCCTCCTATTTATTCTCTCTGCCTGCCTGCCCCCACCTGTTCTCTCTCCTTTCTTGCTATTGGCCATTCAGTTCTTTATTAGACCAATCAGCTGTTCTAGGCAGGCAAAGTAACACAGCTTCACATAGTTAAGCAAATGCATCATAAAAGGATGTAACACATTTTTGCATCATTAAACAAATATAACACAGCATAAAATAATGTATCACATTTTAAAATGATATTCAATATGTGACTGTGTGTATATCTGTATAACGGTATGTAGACAGAGTGCAACTGCCCTTCAAGGCCAGAGGTATCAGCTCCCGCTGGAGCTGGAGTTAAATGTGGTTATTAGCTTCTTGGTGTGGGAGCTGGACATCAAATTCTAACCTCCTACGAGAGCAGTATGGGTTCTTAACCTTTGAATCATCTCTCTAGCCCTAGAGAGTACAAGTTAAATCTCATCCTTTGTACTCTTCTCAAGCCCTGACATTGCCAACCTTCTCACCAGGAGGTTCCTGGCATCTGTCTAGAGTCTACATTCTTGGCATCATAACTCAAGAATACTCTGTGCCATGACTCTCCAACCCCTTCCAACAGACGGCCTATAGTAACCAAGCAAAGGAAATGATGCCTTTTCTTCTCAGGTATAAGCCACTCTACCTACTTCATTAAAACCTCCCCCTGACAATCCCAGCACATCATTATTCTTGCTGTTGCTGATGGTGGTGGTGGTGGTGGTGGTGTGTATGTGTGTGTCTGTGTGTGTGTGTGTGTGCCTGTGTGCTCCCTGTTTCACCACCCTAAGCCAGAGGCCTGAGATCATGGTTTTCATTTGTCCACTGTGCTCAGAATAGGGCCAGGGTCACACCTGTTGAATTCATCCATCACAGGGATATGAAAGGCACAGAAGTCTTTGAACCAAGCCAGGCAAATAGACTTTGTGCAAGGTTCACTCCAGTCACAGGTCCAGGTCCCTTTGCAAACAAGAGTCCAAATTGGTAACTGAAATGTGATTTCCCAGATCTCTTTAGCTCCCTGCCCTGGGGTTCATATGAATTTTTTTCCCTTAGCTCTACTGTTTGTATCAATCCCCTTTCCTGTTTCTCTGAAAACTTGGAGTTTTCTCTAGCTCAAGGGTTTTAGTACTCTGGACTTGTAAGCAAGGCAGTTTATTAGAAAACATTCTATTTACTTATGTATACAGCAGGTCCAAGCTGGCTAGCAGGGTAATTAAGACTTCTTGACATGATTCCAAGCATGGACTTTGTACCATTTAATTGCCAATACATAATGTGATGCAGGATCATTTTTTCTAAACACTTCATGCTAGTATCCTGTAGAGGAGGGACTACCTGCCCATCCTATAGAAGCACACCCCTATTCTGAGTCACAGCTTTCCAGCACGGCTTCGTCTCTGAGTGTGGGTTTCGACAGTGCCTCTCTTGAGCTGACTTGCTGTGGCTGCAGAAGTAACAGTGTCTAAATGCTGGTGGCAGTTTACCATTTGGGATTCAACCGTGAGTCTGGACCTTGTTATGTAGGCATTTTCAGAGCATTACAGCTCAGCTGTAAAAGTACTTAAAGGGAAAACACAGTAGAAGCTGGCTAATCTAATAATAACACTTTCCACCCCTTCACAGCAAGGATTTTATGGAAGACTCGAAATGAGCTTTCTGAATGCACAGGGACATATTCCACCTGTGACTGGGTCATCCCTGATGATCTCCAGTTTTGCTTACTAAAGCAACATTGTCACAACTTTGCTTCCTCACTACACTGTCCTTTGGATACAGTCACTGAGGGTAGTTTCAGACTGCCCAAGAATGTCTGACACTGAGGCTCTGTGCTTTACACTTTGTGTACTGTCCTTTCTCGGGCATCTGATTTCTTCAGGATTCTGGGGACTATTTTCAGGGTAACATTCTAAGCATGCTTGAGATATGTGGATTTCTAAAATCTATATTTGATTATTTGGTTTTCTTATGACTTTATTCAGACACATCTAATTCTAGTTAGTTATCTGGGCAGGCTAAATAGTGTGACCACTTATCCATGCCCCATGTGGGCAAGGAGAGCTTTTAATGCTCACATTCAAGTTGTTTCTAATGATGTTGAAGTGATCTCCATGGCAAGTACTAGTTGAACTTTGTTTTCAGTTGACTATTTCCCTACTCAAGGAAACACTTATCTGTGTCTTAAAAATAAAATTTAAAATGGTCCTTTGTTATTTGTGAAATGTGAGTGATCACTCTTAAAATTTACTAGCCCCAATTAGAATATTTTTAAAGCAAAGCAAGATTTCTTTAGACTAATAGTGGCAGAGGGCTCAATTCTTCATGGCAGTCATGGTATTTCAGTTAGAATCTGTCATTCTCTCTCTCTCTCTTCCCACACCTTCCCCCACCCCCTCTCTCTATAATAGCCTTCTGTATAATGGGACCTTTTACAGCCCTTAGAAGGCAACTTTCTCAATTACAAAATTGAATAGAAATATAGGAAAAATGTTGACAGCTTGCATACGGTTCCTACAAAAATGCCCAGGAATCTATCAGTGAAGTGCTTTCTGTTCGGTATAAGGCTTTTATCTGAACACAGCATAAATGCTCTGTAAAATAGGACTAAATAATTTTGATCTAAAAGTATATTAGTGGGGTACTGGTGATATAACTCAGCTGGTAGAGTGCTTGCCTAGTTTATACAACTTATGGGTTCAGTACCCAGCATGGCATAAACCAAGCTTGTAATTGTAGCATTTGGGAAGTAGAGGTAAAGGGATCAGAAATTCAAGGTCATCTTTAGTAACAGAGTAAGTTTAAGGTCAACTTGAGTTATAGGAAACCCTGTTTTACACACACACACACACACACACACACACACACACACACACACACACACACACACCCTAGAATGGGGTCTAGAGGTTAGACTTGTGAAGGGTCCTGTGGCAATCTTAGAGTTGTTTCTGACAATGTCCCAGTGATGTCTACTTGAAATTTGTTGTCTACCCAGCATTTCCTTCTTCATAAAAACAGACTTTGTATTTCAAGATCAGATAAGATGAAAGACTGATTGCTATTTTCAAAATGCATTTCCTCAGAATAGCCGGAGTGATTGCTATCTGTCCGCTCATTACCCCTAAGATGGCATTTGTCAAGTATGGAAAGAATGCTGGATTTGTCTCTACTCACGTTGTCCTAAGTACTGTCAATTTAATTTCACTCTTAGAGATAAGAGGCCAGATCATCAGAGCCAAGGCTTTTCTTCAAGGAAAGGAAGATCTTCTCAATATACAAATGGAGTCATGCATTCCTCTTATTGTAAGCCAAGCATCACTGACCACAATAGGGTAAGGTTTAGCAGCAACCCAGAATTCCAGATACTTCTTGACTGAGATCTTTACCACCCCCTAAAAGAACTTCCTCCCCAAAACTAACAGAGTAACCTGTAGGGTCTGCATTAATCATCCATTTTGCTGAGTGTGGCTATGATTGCAGCCAGCTAATTCTTGGGAGTTTACAGAAAAAAAATCTGTTATAAATTTAAAAGTGAAAAATATATGTGAGATCATGTCTCTGTCAGGCTGGGAACATTACAGGAACTTCTAGTAGCATTCAGACATGCAGCCCCTATAATGCTGATGAGGTTCATCCCTAGGTAGGCCCTGTGGCACCCTTGTCTACCCTTGCTTATTTCTTCTTATCACCTCCCTATCTCTCCTACCCCCACTCCCTTGGCAGAGAACACTCTTTTCCCAGCTGACTCACCCCTAACCAGATCATTCCACTTTCTAGGACTCTGACAATGTCACTTTCCTCAAGGAAGTCCTCTGACCCCCCATTAGAAGCTGAACTGTACCCCTCATAATTCTTATGTCGAGGTCCTAACCCCTATATCTTAAGATGTGACTGTATTTGGAGAGTCATTGTTTGGAGAGGTTATACCCTAGAGTTCATTCGAATTAGGACATACACACACAACAGTTATGTGAACCTACAAAAAGAAGGCAACTGTATTGCAAGGAAGCAAACCAGACACTTCCCTCTCGGACTTTCAGTCTCCAGACCTCTGAGGCAATAGGTTTCTGTGGTTAAGCCATACAGTCTGTGGCGTTCTGAGCTGGCATTTCGACCTTGACCTCACGTCACACTGCTTTAAGCCTCTTCACAGCACATGACAATATAGTCCTATTTATTTCTATCCTTATTACCTTGTTCTCCCTCCACAAATCAAGGTTTTGATACATAATAAGTGCTTCGTAAGTGTGTGATTAGCAAACTACTAACAGAAATGACTCTCACACCTAAAATGACATCCTGTAGCTATGTTCTCAAGTCTCTCCAGTGGGCCCTTTGAGAAGCATCAGCACACAGACATTTAGGCCTTGTGTTTAAATCAAATGAATGAACTCTTTCCTAGATGGACAGTAAGATACTGAAATGATTGCAATCCTGTCAGGCACCTCATAAACTACATCCAAATGAACCTAATAACTAGAGAGCTACTATGTGGAAGCTGTGACTATGAAATCAATTCAAGAAGAGAAAATGTGTTTTTTTTTCCCTCTCTGCTTTCATGGACATTATATTATATTTAGAATAATTATATAAAAATACACCAAAAAGGAGCTAATGTTAGAAAGCAGAGACACTTGAAAGTCTTTGGACACCACATTAGCAATAATTTAACCAAATAAGATTACAATTCCAGATCAAAGGTAGCAAAATTCTAAGAGGGGAAAAGGCCGTTGTGTGGCTTCTTGTTCTCATGGATCACTTAAGGCCATGCAAATGACTAGCAGGCACAAGACTATAGTTCATGTCTAATCTTCTCATGAGGAGGGGCGCTAACGTCACTGTTCTTGGAAATACAGCTGGTAGACTCCATCACTCACGAACCAATTAGTCACGCAGCAGATAAACAATAGAGTAAAATTAATAATGGTACTGGAGGGTGGAGTGTCTAATGTGTGTTGACTGGCTGCTACTATCCGAAGTTCTATTTTGGTATTATATAAAAATCCAGTATTATATGCAAAAGGTGGTTGTGACATGCCCAGTCAAGCAAGCCTACATTAATTTGGACAGTAAAAGCCCCTCTCACTGGGGCCTGAGCTAGGGCTGGGGCCTTGACCGAAACTTCGTTGCAAGGTCCTTCCAAATAGTTAGTGCTCCATTAATCTTCATTGAATGAAGAAGTGACCATATGGCAACTTTCCAGAAGGCTAGCACCATTGGCTCCATTTCCTCAGTGGCCCAGGAACAGTGAATTTGAAGCTATTAAAATCTTTAAGAGGGCATTGGTCAGCAAGCTTCGAGGGGTGGCGTTGGAGGACCCAGTTCCTACATCCAACCTAGCAATTCAGAGGTGCTTTCCCTTCTGAGCCAGAGAGTATCCTGGGCCTAAGGTTGCCTGCTCTTGGCTGCACCCCTGGCAGGGAAGTGAATTTGTCTGCCTGGCACATGTTTCCCCTCCTTCAGCACCTCAAATTTCCCTTCCACACTCTCGGCTCACATAGTTAAGGTGGAGCTGAACCCCTTCCTAGCCCTGAGCATGAAGAAGGACAAAGCACAGGCTGGGTAAGTCTGTGGTATCTCTCCATTTGACTACGTGATTGACCCAAGACAGGCACTAAGAATTCAGTCCCAGGACTCATAGGAGACTTGGTGGGGGAGCCTTCTCATTTGTACAGATATTAGACTTTGAGTTACAAGCCTCATGCTATTGAGCTAAGCATGTTAGCAGAGATGTAAGCCAACTCTAGGGCATGAGTGCATGAGTGCATATGCATTTGTGTGTGTGTGTGTGTGTGGAAGTGCAGGGCACACCATTTTGTCTGTTAGGCACACTGTGCCTGACTCCTGAACCTCTTGATCTCGGTCACACCACCCTGCTACCCTTGCTTCAGCAGACCTGTTACAGCTTGCTGCAGAATGAGTTGCAAGCTTCACTTTGGTGTGCATCTCAGTACATGATAAAATCAGTTGTTAATAAAAAGAAGTAGAGATTTACGCACCACCCTGTAACTGGAAAACCTACCTTGCCTCTGTGTACTGGAGCCTTCAAATCTATGAAATGGGAATAATTATTAAAATCTGTCTTAGGGAATTACTGAGAGAATTAAATAGAACAACACATAAAAACTGACTCATCTGTTATCTGGTATGGTGGTTACCACTATTATACCCAGTGAAAGAGTTCTTTGTGTGTGCCTGTGAGTTCATGTGAGTTCATATACATGTGCTGATACACACGCATGTGTGTACTTGAATGCAGAAGTCTGAGGACAACCTCAGGGGTCATTCTTCAGTTGTTATCCACCCAGTGGTTTTTTTTTTTTTTTTTTTTTTTTAGTCCAAGTCTCTCACTGGCCTAGAACTTACTGAAGAAGGTCAGGCTGGCTGGATGGTGTGCTCCAGGGATCCACCTTTCTCTGCCTTCATCTGCACTGGGCTCACAGGGACATGCCAACAGGCCTGGCCCCAATGCCAGAGTTTTGTTGCTTTGTCCAAGGGCATTATAATACAAAAGCACCAGCTTCCAATAGGAACCAAGTTGGAATAATTGTCACTGATAACTATTTCTCTTCATTACCAGATAAACTGATTCTTCATTTCATGTTGACAAAGGAAACCCATGCTGGGCAGTGATGATACACGTGGTGACGGCTTTAATCCCAGCATTCAGGAGGTAGCGTCAGGAAGTTCTCTATGAGTTCAAGTGCAACCTGATCTACAGCGCAAGTCTCAGGACAGTCGAGGCTACACAGAGAAACCCTGTCTGGAAACCCTTCACCCCCTCAAAAAAAAAATCCATAAGCAAGAGTCAGTTCAGGCATGGTAGCTGAATACTGGCAACAGCAATGGTGGATAAATCAGAGACTCCTGGGGGACAATGTCCCTTTTAGCAGAGAACTGTCAGGGTCCAGAGGTTCTGTCTGCACCTGTGGATCCAGCCAAAGTTCCCTTCAGCAGGGAGATGAATATTTTTAGAGAATTGAAGGAAAAGGATAATGGTGCCTTTAGCTCGAATCTTAAGGCTGTGGAGAGAAAATAGCAGTGTTGGTAATTTCTGCTTCCTGTTTAACACTTCAGTGAAGCTCCTACCCTTATATTAAACAGGGAACTGGAGAAATGTAGTTTATATGTCAGAGTCAGACACACACTTGGCCAGAGGTTTCCAGCACGGAGTTTTCTAAGAAGGAAACTGTGGAACAAGGAGATAAGAATCTCCTCCTAGTGTAGAAAAATTGGGGTGGGGGGGAAGCTTAACTTACTTCAGAGATGCTGAGCACTGAGCCTTTCCCCTTTGAGGCCTTTTCTCTTTCTCCTCCACCACATTTTTCACTGGTAAAACATCACAGAGAATTTGCTACTGTAGTCATGTTAAGCATGTATCTGACAGGTACTGGATGTGTGTGTTTGGCCTGCATATACGTTTGTTGCCTTCTGAGGACAGAAGAGAGCATCAGATCTCCTGGGACTGTAGTAGAGATGACTGTGAGCTACCATGTAGGTGCTGGGAACCGAACCTGGGTCCTATGCAAGAGGGGCAAGAGCACTTAACTGTTGATACAGCTCTCTAGTCCATATTCTTTTTCTAAGGCGAGGCTGGCTTCAATTCCTGATTCTTCTGTCTTGACTTCTCAAATGTTGGAAATACAGAAAGTGGGCCACCATGCCTGGCAGAAGTTTTAAATTCTCACGTCCATTTTTCTCTTGTTTCCTGTGCTTTTACTGTCATGGCCAAGAAATGATGGCCAAATGGAACATTGTGAAGCCTTATTTTCTTCTATGACATAGTTTTAGCTCCTTTGCTTAGCTCACTGGTCCATTTTGAGTGAATTTTATGTGTAGAATAACATAAGGATCTGACTTTTGTGTGTGTGTGTGTGTGTGTGTGTTTGAACATACAGTTTTCCAATTGCCATTTGCAAGGGTCAAGGGGGAATGTTCTCCTGTAACTAGGGGGTTTAAAACAACTCTTTCAGTATTTATTTCAAGTGTGCTGAAAACCAGTGAACAAATACACACATTTAGGACTGGCATGTCATGTGTCATGTTTCCCCCCCCCTTACTGAAAATAGATGTTTTTCTCTCATAATATAATCTGATTACAGTTTCTTCTCTCTCTATTCCTCCAACTTCCTGGTCACCTCCCCTTCTGGATCTACCAATTTCTGTCTCTCCTTAGAAAACAAACAGACTATTGAGGGATTATATATGTAATATATATGATACATATGATATATATGTGTGTGTGTGATAAACAAATGAAAGGAAAAGAGACCAAAAAAGGCACCAGAACCAGAAGCCCACTGGTTCACACACTCAGGAGTCCTATCAAAACACTAAACTGGAAGTCAGAATATGTACACAAAGGACCTATAGGGTAAAGAGAAAGAAAAATATAGATATATATTGAGACATGTCTGTATTTCTGGGAAGAAGCCTATGTGATCATGATGGATAATGTTTTCAATATGTTCTTGGATTTGGATTGCAAGCATTTTATTGAGAACTTCGGCATCTATGTTCATAAAGGAAATTGGCCTGTAATTCTCTTTCTTTGTTGGATCTTTATGTGGTTTGGGTATCAGGGTGACTGAGGCCTCATAAAACAAACTGAAAGATCTTCCTTCTGTTTCTATTTTGTGTAATAATTTGAGGAGTATTGGCATTAGCTCTTCTTTAAAAGTCTGGTAGAATCTAGCCCTGGGTTATTAATTAATTTATTAATTTTTGGCTGGGAGACTTTCAGTGACTGCTTCACTGGGGATATGTCTGTTTAAATTGCTTATCTGATCTTGATTTAACTTTGGCAAATAGTATGCACCAAGGAAATTTTCCATTTCTTGTATATTTTCCAAACTGGTGGTTTACATGTTTTTAAAGTATGTCTTCATGATTCTCTAGTTTTCCTCCATGTCTATTTTATTCCCCTTTCACCCCCAATTTTAATGTAGGTACTCTCTCTGCCTTTTAGTTAATATGGATAAGATTTTGTCAGTCTTACTGATTTTTCCCAAAGAACCAAGTCTGTTTTATTGATTTTATGCTGTTTGTATTTTCTTGATTTCAGCCCTGAGTTTGATTATTTCTTGCCATCTACTTTTTTGGGGTGTTATTTCCTATTTGTTGTCATTGTCCCAGAACTTTCAGGAATATTATTCTGTGTTTGGGTAAAATGTTCCTTTGTGAAGGCATAGGGCACGGCCCAGGTCTAAGAACAATCTAGGAGAAATCTCAAGAATGCTCTTGACAGTCAATAGATTGAAAACTTGATTTCCAACCAAGATCAGCCAGTAGAATCCAAAGCTTGAGTTGATGCCAAAAGTTTAGCCAATAGTTTCCAAGAATTACTGTACCCCATACCCATTTACCCAATCCTAAAATGCCAAGACATGTAACACCCTACTTATGTATGTTTTCATTGAAAACCCTCTCACCTCTGAGCTCGGGGCTGAATTCCTCTGCTGTGCTGGAGCAGAGGGTTTTGGCCCAGGTTCCTTTGAATCTGTCCAAAAGAATAAACTGACCCTCATGTGTTTACATTGGAATCCAGATCTCTGGTGGCCTTTGGGGTTCCCTTGACATGAGTACACTACCTTAAGTATCTGTTTGGTCTATTCAGTTTTTAATGTCAATTTGCTCCAGCCTCTATTTCATTTTTTTTTTCTACATGACCTATTATTGGTGAGAGTTTTATATTCAAGTCTCCTGCTATCATTTTGTGAGGGTCAATATGTGATCTGAGCTGTAGTAGTTTATTCTATAAACTTGGATGTCCTTGTATTTGGTGCATAGATATTAAGAATTGCAGTGCACTCTTGGATTTTTCCTTTGGAGGGTATATTGTAGTTGTGGGGGGAAAGAGCTATCCAAAGCAATCCAATAATGCAGTGCCACTCCTAATGAGTTTTGGGGGGGACACAATTACATTCAAACTACCACATAGAGTAACAGGTATTTGTGAGCTGTCTGATAAGGGTGCTGAGAACTGAATTTAGGTTCTCTGCAAGAACAGCAAATTCTGCTGAATGCTGAGCCATCTTTCCAGCCCTGTTAACACAGACTTTTAAGAATGTTCATCATCTTCTTGCATTATTTCTGACAAGAAGTCTAAATATTCTTGCCATCTTGCTTCGTTGATTTAAAGTATTTATTCCTTTTTAAAAAAATGATTGCCTTTGTGCAATCTAATTCTGTTGCACTCTAATGCACTCTGCTTGAGTAGACTTTTCTTAGTGTTCAAGGATTCTCTTGCTTGTGTTTATTGTTTTCATTAAATTTGGTGACATTTTTCTATATACTCTCTTAGAAAAGTATTTTTTTGTTTGTGGTCCACCATTTTCTGAGAGTTTTATTTTGAAGTCACCCAACATTGTCACATGAGTCCCTGGGTGTTGTTTTCTTTTTCCTTCAGACTTTTTTCTGTGTGTTTTAATGTACTATTTCCATCAGTTTCTTCCATGATTTTTTTTTCAAGTTCAGGGACCTCTTCTCTAGTTGTGTCTAATCCCTTAGTCAAGTTATCCAGAAATTTTTTAAAAAATTTGTTTCCTTGGAAATTCTGTTTGTTTCTGTCCATAGCTTTGCATTTTCTCATTATTGTTAGTGTTTATATTTAAATGCATGAACTATGCATAAGAATTCTTTTAAAAATTTACATTGTACTTATTTAGTATGTGTATGTTGGTGAACACGCTGAGGTCAGAGAACATTGTGGCAACTGGTTTTCTTCTCTGGTATGGGTGCTGGGATTGAGCTTGGGTCACTGGATTTGGTGGTGGAAGATGCCCTCATCCACCGAGCCGTCTGGGTGATCCTCTAAGAACAGTTTTCAGTTTTTATTTGGCAATTCTGACACTGCTGTTGCTTTAGGTTTCTTTTGGTCAACTTTTCTCCAGATTATGGCTTGTATTTTATCACTTACTTGAATATCTAGGATTTTTGGTCAAGATTTCAAATATCGCATTGTTGAAATCTAGGGTCTCTCTCTGTCCCTCCTGCTCTCTCTCTTTCCCTCCCTCCCTCCCTCCCTCTCCCCTCCCCTCCTTCCCTCCCTTCTTAAAGTATTTGGTTTATTTTTATTTATTTTTCTTTTTTTTGCATTTTTAAGATAAGGTTTCTCTGTATAGCCCTGGACCTCCTTGAACTTACTCTATAGAGCAGGCTAACTTCAAAATGAGACCTGCCTGCCTTAGTTTCCCAGGTGCTATCTGTCCAGTGTCTAGAAACAACTGTGTTGTGCTGTTACAGCGGTGAGGAGTCAAATAGTTGGGCATAAGAATGCTGACGGAAGCAGAAGCTCAATTTGCACATCAGGAAATATTTTGTGCAGTATGTTTTTATTTATTTATTTACTTACTTACCTATCTCTCTCTCTGTGTGTGTGTGTGTGTGTGTGTGTGTGTGTGTGTGTGTGTGTGTGTGTGTGTGGTCTGTGTGTATCTGTGTAGGCCAGAGATCAATTTCAGGCATTTCAGCCCTTTGTTGTTGATTTGAGACAGAGTCTTAAACTGAGACCTGGGAACCACCAGTTGGACATCTGTTCAGTCTCCAGAGCCCATGTAAAAGGCTGGGTGTGGAGGCCCAGCCAGCCTCGCCTCACTGTTAACCTCCAGGTCAGTGAGAGACTCAGTTTTTAAATGCAGGGTGGATGCTCCTGAGTAGTGACACTGGAGGTAGACCTCTGGCCTTCACACATGAACATACACATACACCTGAATACATACATAAACAAACCTGAACATACACAGATACATACCTGAACACATACACCTGAACATGTACACACATGTGTCTGAATACATACACAAATCTGCACACATACACGCACCTGAACACATACATACACATATCTGAACATATCACATACATGCCTAACATATATATATATATACACACACACACATCAAAACACATTTACCTGAACACACACATATACACACACACATCTGAGCTCATACATACACATATCTGAAAACACCACACACATACCTGAGTACTTACAAACACACACCTGAACACATACATACACACACCTGAACACATACACACACATACATGAACACATACAAACACACATCTGAATGCATACACACACAGCAAAGCAAAGCAAAACTAAACCGAATAAAAATTCCAATAATGAAATATCAAATTGAAATAAGGATATTTCTGTCAGGAAAGGACATTGAAGACTAGATGCCCACTCTAACATACAAATTAAGTTAAAACAAAAAAACTAAGAACTGCCCCAAATTAACTTTAATATATTTTTTCTGCTATGCTGGTGTCATGAGAACTCAAGACAAAATTCAATAAAGAAATTTACTTCTTGCCCATGAAATAAATACCTATGGTTCTGTGTAAGTGGGAGGCAGGATGGATCTTCCAGCAACAGTGGCTTTGGCTCATCACACTGAGGGCAAGGGAACTTCACCTTCAGAGGTGGTGAGACCTGTGCAAATGGATCTTCTTGTAGCATTAGCTGATCATGCAAATTCAGTTGAAAAAAAACTGTCCCAAAAGGAATCTTCCGGAACAAGTAGGCCCCCCAATATCAAATGCTAACTACAATAGAGGTTTATTTCTTTTTTTAAAAAAAGAAGATTTTTCATTTATGTGTACGAGTGTGTACATGAATGAATTTATGTGCGCCATGTATGTGGGTGTCCATGGAGGTAAGAAGGCATTGAATCGTCAGGAACCTGAGTTACGGGTAGTTGAGAGCCAGCTGCTATGAACTCAGGTCCTCTGTACGAACAGTAAGTGCTGCTAACCTCTGAGCCATCTCTCCAGCCTCTCCAGCCTACTTCTAGCATATGCGTCAGTCTGAAGGAGTGATCCTGCCACTTCCTCCCTACAGACTCCAGAATCTTCCAGAACAAGGAGGAACACTGGAGTGACAGGAGCAGGGATTACTGAATTCACATTCTCTGAGTGCTTCCTCAGTGCTAACTCTGCATTGAGCCACCTGGTCAGTCCTCATAAACTTGTATAAAAAAAAAAAAAAAAAAAAGCTAAGGTTCCAAAGCTACTCCCATTTAATTACTGTCTTTTAAATGAAGTTTTTCCAGTTGTCCTTGGCAAGCTTTAGTTGTTAGTCTGATGGCCTATAGTCATCTGAGGAGTTATCTAGAGGTCATATTGGCTTGTGGGCAAGTCTGTGAGGGATTGTCTTGACTCTTTAGTGCTGCCGAGGGCTCAACTCACTGTGGGTGGTACCATTCCTGAGCTACTTAAGTGAGTATCAGCCACTGTGAATGAACTAGCAAGCAGTGAACCTCAGTTTCTGCAGGGCATGTTTGGCTGTGAAGTCAGAGTCAGTTTCTTTGTTAGATGTGATGCTGTGTGGAATACCAAGCAGGCAAGCCTTCAGCCTGGACTTCCTGCCTCAGTGAGGAGTTCCATTTCTCAGTGATGAACTGTCACATGGAGTTGTGAGTCGAGATGAACCCCTCTTTCCTTCTCTAAGTTGCTTCTGGTTACAGCATTTTCTCGAAGTGGAGCAGTAGCTTACTAGCACTCTCTTTAGCTATGTATCCCATTGCAGTGGTATATTGTGTATTTAATAAAAATAGTCTAGAATATCAGAGGACAGAGCCACCCACAGAGTCAAGGCATGAAGGTCCTCAGGGAGTGGTGGCCCACGCCTTTAATCTCAGAACCCAGGAAGCAGAGGTCCTCTGATCTCTGTGAGCTCTAGTTTGGGTGGAGAAAGATAAGCAGAGAGGAGAGAGCAATTCAGCTTCACCTGGGTTCCCTTTTAGTAGAGGAGTCAGATTCATCCAGTCTGAGAATTCACGGAGACAGAACCTACTCTTTTCAACCTGAGGAGTTGGCTAGGTGAGAACAGTCTGTGGCTTGTTTCTCTGTCTCTCTGATACTTCAGCTTTCCTCTACAATCTGGCTCTGGGTTTTTATTAATAATGCCAAATAGAAGTCTTGTGATATTGCACCTCACATATCAAGTCATTGCAGAATCCTGCTCTCATGGGCACCAAAGGCCACACAGTCCCCTGACTCTGTTCTTACATTCCTTTTACTGATTTCTTATGTTCTTTTTCTTCTGATATGACCCAAGTCCTTCAAGTCTGTTTGGGTTTGTTTTTCTTTGCATTATTCAATGCCATGCCAAGTCCAGTTGTCCTGCTACCATCAAAGACAGTTCTGAAACCAAACAGAAAATGATATCTGGTGTAGTCTTATACACTACGGCTTGTTTATCACTCCTCCATCAAATTTCTATCTTAGGCACTGTTGGCTTCCTCGGGTGAAAGACATCCCTATTTGTTTCATCTGAAGTAGGCAGTTGTGTGTGAACTCTCTGGTCCAGATGGTTACTGTGTCATTCATGATGGTGGCAGATCCTCAAGAAGCCAAGGAGATGGTCAGATTCTTAATCATGCAACACTACATTGCCTACTTGATTTATGCTGATGTTATATTTGCAAGAAGTGCCAGCTAATTCAAAAACATGTACAGCAAAATGACTTTTTATCACAAGAAATGAAGAGAAAGCCAAGCAAAAGAAATGCTCTAGTTGGTTGCAAAAGATTCCAGTCATGTAAATGGTTTTGCCAGATTGCATTAATATGAACAGTAAATAAACAGTTTATGGAGAAAATGGGACATATTAAAATTTATTCATGGAATAATAAGGCAAAAATAGCCACAAACTGATGGAATGCTGGCCAGTGTGATCTGCAGACACTGGTACATGGGTCTCCATTTGCTGAATTTAGGATTCTAATGTATGAAGTCGCTCATTAAATTAGTTTCGTTCCCAACCAAACACCAAATTCCTTGTGGTCCTGCTTGATCTTGTCCAAGGCATTTTTACAAGTGCAAAACATATAGCCAAAGCCTGTAATAATAGTAATAAAGAGTAAACACTGACAGCTACATGCTCACCCTGCCCTAAACACTCCCATGGACTTATCCACTCTATATGTTCTTACATTATCTCCATTTTAAGAGTAAGAAACAATGTGCTAGGGGATGGAATAACTTCATATGATGGCTACTTTCAGATGTCAACTTGGTTGGTCCAAATCTCAGATATTTTTGAATGATATTTTTGAATGTTTTTGAAGATTTGGATGTGTCTGCAAAGGTGTGTGTGTGTGTGTGTGTGTGTGTGTGTGTGTATACATGTGTATGGTGTGTGTATGTCTGTGTATGTCTGTGTTTGTGTGTGGTGTGTGTATGTGTGTGGTATATGTGTGCGTATGTCTGTGTTTGTGTATGTGCGTGTGTGCATGTATGTGTGTATATGTGTGTGGTATGTGTATATGTGTGTGTATGTGTTTGTGTATGTGCGTGTGTGCATGTATGTGTGTGGTATGTGTATATGTGTGTGCGTGTATGTGTGCATATGTGTGTGGTATGTATATATGTGGGTGTGTGTGCACACTCTGGTGGAGGTCAGAGGACACTAAGGATAGGAGTCAATTCTCTCTGCTACCACATGGGTCCTGGGGATCCAACTCAAGCTTCATAGTGAATTTCTTTTCCACCTGAGTCATCTTAAAACTCACCCTCTATAGAAAGGTAAGTGATATATACATATATTATTTACACCTAAAGCATATGTATAGTATTAATATATTTATATGATTTATAGGTGTTTATATACTCATATCTTTCTATATATAAATAAATATATCATTCCTGATAACACTTGTCTAAGCCACTAAAGAGTAGAGTCAGCTTAAAATCTTGTAGAGAGGCAAGAATTTATACTTTTGATGTGCAACATCACAGTCTTCATCAGGACAGTAGATTATGTCCAATTTGAGGCTGGTAGTGATAGCTTTTCCCATTTCTTTACAGTAACTGACCATACTGGTTGGCAACATAATGTGTCTCAAAAGTCAGTTTCTCTAGCAAGCAAACCCCAAAGGTCAAAGGGTAAGTCTAAAAAACTAAGAAACTTAGTTCTTCAACATGTGTGTGTCACTGACTGATTCTGCTTACAAGGCAACCTTCCTCCATACACTCCTTCAGGAACCCAGGCTGCTGGAGTTCCTGCTGTCACACATAGTTTCCCACTACCCAGCAACGTGACTACAGTGTGGCCAGGCAGAAGGCAAAGGAACATCATAGATTATGTATCTAAAGCCGAGTACGCATTTGTGTGTATGCATTACATGTTGGTGCGGGAGTGAGGACTGCATGTGCACATGTGTATCCATGCAAATGGAACCGTTCTTCACTTTATATTTTGAGGCAGGGTTGCTCACTGTCCTTGGAGCCTCTAGAAGTAAGCCTACCAGTAGGTACCTTCATCATATCTGGACTTCACTCATTAGCCTAGCTAATAAGTCTAGCCATGTGTCCTGGGCCTGGTGCTGGGGATACTTGGTTCCTTATGCTTGTGCCACACTTTCCCAACCAAGCCATTTCCCTAGCTCTATTTGAAGTCTTTGTACTCAGCAGAGAGATTGGTTGGGGTTGGGGTTGGGGCAAGCAGCTTAGGTTGTATTATGCTGAAATTACTCATGTGTATTTATGTGAAAAGTTTCTCATTTCTCTTTCATTTTATTTCAAATTTCTTAAATTAACAAGGTCTAAACTGAGAAAGAAGCAGGTGATTTTCTTTTTTTTTTTTTTTAGTGAACCAAGCAAACTGTTTTTGTTTTTGTTTGTTTGTTTTTTTTTTTAAATAAACCAAGCAAATTGTTCTACATAGCTATTCCAAGAGGACACTGGAGACAAGCATGGGACCAGATTGTAGAAGGCCTTGCATGTCAGGACAGAGTTTGAACCTGTGTAGATCTCTCAGCTTCTCCCTCTTTCTCTGACTTAACAGCTCTTGGAGATTCTGGAGGCCTCCCCAACAGACCACCTGCCATACCACTAAATTGGTTAAGTCTGACCCCTAGTGTTCCACCTCCAGGTTCCTCCTCGGTGACTACACTCTGAGCCCTTCCATATGAATGAATAGTTTTTAATAGTTAAAGAGCTCATTCTCCTCTGTGTCCTTGGTAAGACACCAAACCATGGCCCTCTCCTGATGATGATGGAATCCAGCTTCTGAGTACACTGGACTGAAGGGCGGACCCTGGCGCTGGGGGTGACCCTAGCAGGAAATGCTGTTCCTATGAACACCTACTCAGTGCTCACACCTTCAAGTCACAATAATATGCTAAGCATGCTTGTACTCGCAGACGCAGTGGCGCTAGGGATTAGATGCTTCCTCTGAACATTCCCCAGGTTGGAAGCAGGAGGCTGGAACAAATGGGAGGGGCTCAGTGGAAAATAACTGAGAGAAAGCTCGGGGATTTCAACTTGGAAAGGACTCGGCAGCAGCCGATTTTCTCCAACAAAATGGGCTGAAAAACTACATCTCTGTAAAAATCAAGAAAAGCCTAACTGAGTGCAGCTGCCATCCCCCCATAATTAGATCTAGGGGATTATGGCCGAGATGGATGGAAGATAATCAGATGGTCACCGCTAGGAACACTTGCGATCCCTGTCTGACTACACCACTAGACACTGGCGTTCTTAGCAGACCCACATATGTTTGTTTTTAATTAAAATGTGCTGAATGAACCGTTAGCTGCTTGGAAATAATGAAGAAAAGCAACACAAGACAAATTGTCTAATTGATAACTCCAAACACTCCATTTTTATACCCCTCAGTTATGTTAATGGAGCTTTCCAATATGTTCTGCTTGAAATAATAATTACACAAACACAGTTACATAATAATCTAAGAGGTAGATAAAAATATATAAATAACAACAGTAGCAAACCCACAAGTGGGTCAAAGGATTACAAATTCATTCGCTCAGGCTTTATCCCAATGAGTATTTATGGAGTGCTTGGTGCTTATTAAGGACCAGGCTGTTGTGAACGAATGCCTGGGATGAGGTCACCCCAGGGTTTTCAGATACATGTTGTTGTGTAAGGGTCACATGTTCTGAATGTGTGGAAGAACCGTGCAGAACACATCTCCAACCACGTGGTGAAGCAGAATGGAAAGTGTCTCTTCAAAGAGAGATAATGTCATTTTAAGGCATTTGAAAAGCTAGTTTACGTGAAGGCAGAGAATCTGGCCAAGAGTTTGACAAACCACATTTTATTCAGTGGATACAAAACTAGCACAGTTGCCTGAAGGATGTGTTCTGGGACTTGGACACAATGCAGGGTCAAAAAGCAGCCATATTCCTAGCGGACCATAAACATGGGGCTCATTAGGAGTATTCCAATATGGCAGAATTTCAGTCATGAGGTATTCAGAATTAGAGCCAAAATTGGGGGTGATGGCAACTGTCAAATTGTCTTTGGATGTTTTGTGGAGATTAATTCCTTGGCTAAGAGGAATGGTGGGGGAGAATTCAGACACTGAACATCTCTGCCCTTCACTGGTAGCCCAGTATATCAATGGGGTAAATGAACTCCCAAGCTTTTGGAGTTTATTTACAACTAAAATGCAAAGTCCTGATCTCATCCATATTCAATCAGAGAAAATTGTGGCTCATCCAAGACAAGACGAGAGCCAAATTTGGGGCAAGGCAAAGGGTGACATCATCTGAAAGGGCTGGAAATGTGTAAATTTGAATATCATCTGTATATAAGTGATAATTAAAGCCGTGAGACTCAATACGTGCCAAGAGAGAAAGTCAATAGAAGCCAGAACAACAGTGTCCCTGGCCACATGTTACTTCTGAGTTTTTTTTTTTTTTTAAGTTGGTAGAAGTGAGATTTTTTCTTTTCTGCCAAATGATTTCAAAACCAGACCACAAATCATTTTCAAGGAGCCTTGAACACTGTGCAGACACTCTGAACTGTTAGAGTGTTCAGTAAAATATAGGGCTTTTCAGTAAGATTTGTAACCCAAAGAATTGGGAAGCCACTCTCTTTAGTTCGGAAAGACTTCTTCCCTGTAGAGAGATCCCTGTAAGATCAGTAAGTGATGTTAAGAGGATCACTGTTTTAAGCTGACACTGGCCTTTCCAAGGCTGGAATCAAATTTGAGAGGAAGCCTTGGAGGCTGTTACCTGGATACTGCATGCCTCCAGTCATGCCAAAAAGAAACTAGCTGGATTCTGAGCTATATGTGAATGCATCCCCAATGGGATAATACAAGATGCAACTTGAGTCCCCTGAAATGAAGACTAGCTTATGAAGAATTCTTCATGGTGGAAAGGTAGTCTTTCTCTTTCTCCTTCTGCCAGAGCAGTGGTTCTCAACCTGTGGGTAGTGACCTCCACTTGAGTGTCATATTGGGTATTTTGCATATCAGATATTTATATTATGATTCATAACAGTAGGAGAATTATAGCCATAATATAGCAACAAAATAATGTTATCATTGGGGGTCACCACAATGTGAGAAACTATTAAAGCGTTGCACCATTAGGAAGACTGAGAACCACAGTTAGAGATTGACTTGGGATTCATTTTGGATTTGACCTTTTTTGTCCACAGAAGACTCATAAAAACAGGCAAGGTCCTCAGTAGAGGGTTGAGCACAGTATAATCTTATCTATGACTGACAGCTGCAGTGTAGTTCTAACCTCATGATTTTGGAAATTCGATGTTTGAAGAGGTGGGAATTGGATCTGTCAGATGGGCTCTAAACCAATATAAATAGGTCCTTTTAGGAAGAGACACAGCTGTGGTGATACGTTATATATGTAATAAAACCAGTCTGAAATATCAGAGAAGAGATCTACCCACAGTCAATCCAGGAGGATCAGAGAGTGGTAACTCATACTTTTAATCTCAGCATGGAGAAAGACCAGGAATGGTGACCTATGCCTTTAATCCCAGCAGAGTTTGAGGCCACCTTGGTTTACAGAGGGAGTTCCAGGCTCCCAGGCAGGCAGTAGTGCTGCCATGCCTTTAACCCCTTAACTCCAGAGACAGAGATGTTTCTATGTTTCTGAGTTCAAGGCTAACTACCAAATAGTAGTAGCACATGCCTTTAATCTTAACCTCAATGTAATGCAACTGGGTGAAGAAAATATTTAAGGCAGGTGTAGGAAGACAGATTAGGCATTAGAAGTGATGAGGAGTGAGGCTGAGGAAGCTGGAAGATAGCTGGGTAAGATTTGACTTTGATAACTCAGCCTTTCCCTGATATTTGGCTCTGAGTTTCTTTTATTACAAGAATTTGTGCAACACACACAGCTATGCATAGGAAAAGACCACATGAAGACACAAGAGAAAGTAGCCATCTACAAGCCAAGGAGAGAGGCCTCCAAAGAAATCAATTCTGTTGGCAACTGGGATTCAGACTTCTAGCCTATAAAGGTATAAGATACATGTTGGCTATTGAAAAATACTACACATTGAGTAGAGCCTTAGAAAACTAATTCTTGGGATAAGAGAGAGTTTGTGTATGTGCTATCCACAGAAGTCCCTCTTGTTTAGTTATTGTGCCATTTTGGCCACATGCTACGTATATGTTTGGTTGGAACCTCCAGCTCACTCCTGTATAGTCTGAGAATCCCATCTCTCTCTCTCTCCAAACCCCAGCCTCTCAGAGACTCTCCAATACAGAAAAGTCATCAAAAGACCAGTTCCCTATCCTTCGCGGTTGCCAGCAGTCTCTCCTCTCAAGTTGTCAGCAGCCCAAGCCCCTCCTAAAGCATTTGGGTTTTGACCAAACTTGGGGCACAAACCCAATAACCTCACTCCTTTACTCAGGGCTGTAGTGGGGTTATATATTACGTTTTAAATATTTATCCTGCCTATGGGTTTAATAAAAGCTGATTGGCCGGGGCTGGAGAGATGGCTCAGTGGTTAAGAGCACCCTCTGCTCTTCCAGAGGATCCGGGTTCAATTCCCAGCACCCACATGGCAGCTAACAACTGTCTGTAGTTACAATTCCAGGCAAACACCAAGGCAAATAAATAAATAAAGTTTTTTTTTTTTTTTAAAAAAAAAGCTGATTGGCCAAAGGGCAAACAGGAAGTGTGGGCGGGGCTACCAGGCTAAGAAAACTCTGAGTACAGGAAGAACAGAGACAGATGCCAGAGAGCCACCACAGACACAACAAGGAGATGGCAGCAGACACAGAGGAAAGAAGCTGAAATGCTGCTCTGAGAAAAGGTACCAAGCAGCACAGCTGAACAAGATGGGTTAGATTGAGAGGAAGCGCTAGCAAATTATATGTCTGGGCCTTAGGTCAATCAGTGTAAAAGTAATACAAGTGCCTGTGTGATTCTGTGGGACTGAATGTGATCTAAGGGGAACTGTGGGTCCAAACCTTGAGACTAGACTAGAAAGTCCAGCCCAGAACCATTTACAACAAATGGCTACACAATGTGGGTGATGTATACTCACACAAAGCGTGAGAAAAATTAAAAGCAGTTCTAGAGCACAAAATCAGAGCCAAAACCAGTTTCTGAGTTGTGTGTCTCACAGGAGCCATGATATAGAGATGCCCTGGTGAAGTGTGTGGGCTTGAATTTCAATATCACAGGTCTGAGGTAGGCAGCTTAAACCAAGGCTGGTTCCCGAAGTCTCAGAGAAGACTTGGTATAAGAAACAAGCTGCATGTGGTGGATTTAAGATTTCTATTCTCACAGGCAAAAGGGAACAGAGTCAAAACCGATTCTTAGTAGTGGCAGCATTTTCTTTGATCATCTCTGTTTGCTGGAGGCAAGCAGAGGTATGGCTTTTTAAAGTGAGACTTCCCTGATTCAGTCAGCCTTAGAGGCAACATACTTGTGAGTCTTTTAAGAGGTTGTGCTGCCAAATACTCAAATGGAGTTAATGAGCAGCAGACAGCAATGCTTTACTTAATGATTATATGAACCCTAAAGTTCCCCAGAGTGGTAATTGTGTCTGATAATTAGCTAAAAAGCTAAACTTCAGGTAGACTAGAAGCTGGGTAGAGCCAGGCAGCCACCTTTAGTTTTTAGCCACACCTTGGCAGATTAAAGGTGTGTACAGAAACAAAGAAATAGAGGAAACTGCATGGAAGATTAAAGGTATATAGAAATAGAAAGAAAATAGAAACAGCTGGGTGGGTCAGCCACCTTAGCCAAGCAAAAGCTAGTCAGAAACAGAAAAAATAAGAGATATACATACAGACATATTTTTAAAAAAATTGTAAATAGTTTAGGACATGTTTAAAATGTATGTAGGCTTGAGAAAGAAAGTAAAAAGGATAGAGAAAGTTCTTAAAAATAGAGTACAAAGAAATAGTAATAAGTCACATAAAAATGGAAAATACAAATAATTTCTGGATACTGTATATTATTGTCTTGTCTTTAAATTTTTTACTATAAAGGAAGTAGTAAAAGCTGCTAAAAGCCATTTGAATACAAGTGCTATTGCATTAATCCAACCTATATATTTGGTAAATGAGTTGACATTAAAATTGAAATCCAAAGATATGCTACTTTGGAGAAGAGGTTTTCTTTTCATTTCTATAGAAAATGAGAATCTATAGATTTATTGCCAGTTGAAGAAAATAAAGCTTGATAAAGGAAGACCTCCCTGAAAAGTTTCCAATAGAAATGGATGGCCCAGATGATTCAGCAGTTCAGAGCACCTTTGTTGAAGTTTCCTCTGAGTTCTGCATTCAGAACTACTTGACTACTCCACTAAGGATTTATCCATAATCCTAAAATTTTCTTTGGATCCCCATGGGATTGTCAGCACTCCTATTCAGCAGGAAGTAGCCTAGAGGACAATGCCCACATTCCCAAAAATGGATTATGGATGTTTGTGTTTGTTTACAGTGTTGGGTATAATTTATTATAGATAATGGGGAAAAAGGGATATTAGATTTGGGGTTCTTCTTGTTTTAAAAAAAGAAGAAGGGGGAATGTAGTGGAATTATATGTTACATTTTAAATATTTGTCCCCCCCATGGGTTTAATAAAAGCTGATTGGCCAAAGGCAAACAGGAAGTGTGGGTGAAGAAAACTCTGAGTACAGGAAGAACAGAGACAGATGCTAGAGAGCTGCCAGAGAGAGCTGCCACAGACACAATGAGGAGATGTAGCAGACACAGAGGAATGAAGCTGAAATGCTCCTCTGAGAAAAGGTACCAAGCCCCACAGCTGAACAAGATGGGTTAGATTGAGAGCAAGCGCTAGCAAATTATATTTCTGGGCCTTAGGTCAATCAGTGTAAAAATAATATAAGCTTGTGTGTAATTGAGGCAAAGTGGGGCAGAGTAAGACTAAACCTTTCATCCAGGCCTGGAACATCCGTGCCAGAACCATTCACAACACAGGGCATGTGATTCTCCAGCCTCCATCTCTGGGACTGGAGAACTCACTTGGGAGTTGCTTTGCTCAAATAATCCAGTTCTTTTACTTTTTCAATTCAGCTTGCTCTAGCTTACTGTGTCGTCAACAGAGAAACTTAATATTGGGCTACAGAAAACATATTAATACATTCTATATACATACATGCTTAGTTTTTCTAGGCTTTGGTCTCCACTTTTCTAAACTGAAATAGAAAGCATGCTATTGTTGCACTGAAAGTAGATTCTGAGTTAAATTCCAATAAACTTTGCTCTATCCCTTCTCTGTGTGATTATAAAATCCAATGGCTTCCCAAGTATTTTCTTCTTCCAATGTTTTATGTTAGTTTACAGTTAGTTTAGCCTAGTAATTTACTATATAACTTGGAAAGAGTGACTTAGATTATCTGTAACTTGACTCCTGAAGTTATGAAAATTAAACTGAGGTGACAGCTGCCTGGACCCTGACAGAGGACCCACACACTAGTGGTCAGAACAAGTTGTTTTTAGCTTTCTACTATAGGATCCTGCTTGCAGAAAAATGTTGATTGCTTTGGATGCTATATCCCTTTATGTATTTATACTCCCTCTTCTTCTAAAAGAATTCTAAGAAGTTCATAGAAATATCTCTGGAATAAACTAGTACTGGCATGAAAGAGATAGCATAAATAGCAGGAGCAGACACTGGCTGTATTTCCACAGCAAATAGAAAAGTGTTCACAGGTCCAGGCACTGGGGCCAGCCTGATCTACATATTGAGTTTGAGGCCAGCCATGGCTGTATAGTAAGCTTTCATCTCCAAAAATGTTCATAGGGTTGATCCCAAAAGAGCTAAGTGCACTAAAGCTGCCCAAACCCAAAGTACAGCGAGAAGTGGTATCATTCTAGTGAAGTTAAGATGAAATGAAATCCTATGTGGTCCTGTTGCATTTCAAGTTCATTGCAACAAAATATAAAGTATCTTTACATACAGATAAGTTGCCCATCCTTTAAGCTCTTTAGACTTCTTTCAAAATTAGAGATATATAGAAAATACAAAGATTATTACTGGGAAACCATTTACAAGTTACTATACTTATTCCAAGTGTTTTTTCTTTTATTAACAAAAGATCCTTTTTCTTTCATAATATATCCTGCTTATGGTTCTCCCTCCCTTATTCCTCCCAGCTCTTTCCTTAGGCTCCTAGGAGATGATTAAGATAAAATAAAATATAATAAGATAAAACAAAACTTAACAGATCAGAATAAGATAAAACAAACAGAAGGAAAAGAATGCATGAGAAGGCATGAGAAACAGAGATCCACTTGTTCACACACGCACTCAGGAATCCAATCAAAATAAACTGGAAGCCATAATATATATCGAAAAAGACTTATAGAGAAAAAGAGAGAAGAAAAGTATGGATAAATAAAATATAATATTTTTTAAAAAGGAAAATATCTGATACAACATTATGAGACAAGGAACCCCTGCAGAGGCACTGGTCTCATTTACTGTGATCCATCTAATGCTGGCCATGCAACAAAAAGAGTAGTTTGCATTTTCAGTGACATTCAATTGAGAAAAATAAGTTTTCATGTCCAAGCAGTTATCAATTGGAGATGACTTCTCGGTTAAGGATAGGGGCATGTGTTCATTTCTTTCAGCTCTAGGACCCCATCTGGTACAGATCTGTATAGAATCTGTGCATGCTGCCTTGGTCTCTGTGAGTTTATATGTATAGCTTATATGTATAGCTAGCATGTTGATGTAGATTGACGCCCTTATTTTTTGGTGTTCTCTATCTCCTCTTGTTGTTACCTGCTTTCTGACTCTCTTCTGTGTGGTTTCTTGAGCCTGGAGGAGAAGGATTTGATAGAGATAACCCATTTAGGGCTGAATGTTTTCCATTCAGAGTTAGCCTCCAGCCAGCTCTGCCTTTTAGGCAGTTCTTGCTGCATGTGTTTCTCTTCCACGATCACCTGGGTGAGTTTTTCAGAAAGCAGCTACACTCTCATGGTGGGTTTTTTTCTGACCCCTCCTTGGGCTGCTATCATAGTAGGTAGCTACCCTGCTTCACAGTCATCTGAATTGTCATTGACAGAAAATCTGGTGAGCCAATTAGGATTTCTAAAAGGGGAAGCTAGTTTAAGAAAGAGAGAAAGGTTTTTGTCTCACATTAGGATGCAGAACTTTGGGACCTGGGGACCTCCTGCCCTTGCTGAAGAGGGGATAAAGTGACTGGGGGGGGGAAGGGAGTTAGAACAAGGGGATACATGTAAAAAATATGACTTTATTCATAAAAATTAAATAAGTAAAAAAACCAGAAAGCATTAACATGAAAGAAATTTAGTCTTTGTTTCATATTACTCTAGACTGTCTGAAAATGGAACCATTAAACAAAAAGATAAATAATATAGGTTGTATTATTATGTCTATTATGTTATTTGTTTGATTATTTCTATTTTATTATTTTTAAAAGCCAGTTAATATGAATGCCAAAATGAAAGTTGTAGAAAAGTTTGTTAAAACGTATCATAGAAATATTCCAACCCTGACAGAGGAATTTAAAGGAGAACCAATCTCAACATTGTCTTATGAGGTTATAGAAGAACAGCCTAAGGCTTTCAAACAGCCAGCCTTAGTATATCTAGTAACCTTACAAGAAGTACCAAATAGTAGAAACTGTATAAAAGCTAAATGGACCCCTGTGCAAATGTTAGATTTAAGGAAATTCAAGGAAGCAGTAGCCACAAATGAGATGCACTCACCATTTGTAAAGCAAATGTAAAATTCCTGATCAAGTTATAATAGAATTATACATAAAGACTGGACAGATATGTTACAGCAGTGTTAGAGGCTGCACCTCAATTATAGTGGATGTCCTGGTAGAACAAAGAGACTAAAATCATAGAACATTGCACTAGAGCTGGAGGAATTGAAATCCCTTCTTGGGAGGGAGATCCTGGTAATGTAAAAAGCAATCTTTATATAATGACCACACCCTGGATTTATGCTGAATGGCAGCTTTGAATGCTTGGAATAAAAAAAGTAGGGAAGGAAATCATTTAGAAAAGTGATCCAAGGACCAAAAGAAACCTTTACAGAATTCTTACAAAGATTGACTTCAGTGATAAATAAAATGGTACCCTAACCAGAAGCTAGGCAAATAATAATTGAATTTCTGTCTTTTGAAAATGCTAGCTGACAATGCAAAAGAGTAATTATGCCATTAAGGCAAGATCAGCACCTTTGGAGGATTGGATCCAGGATACAATTAATATGGATTCTTAAAACTATGATGATAATTGGCTATGAGAGTTCATTTCTAGAGGTTTAAAGAAAAACCAAAATATAAAATGTTCCAACTGTGGAAAACAAGGTCACCTAAAATGGGACTATACACAAGGAGTTCTCAGAAACAATGTTTTTGCTAAGAATAACCCTAAATAGAACATAGCTCACTTATGGACTATTCAGAAGGTGTGGCAAGGGCAGGCATTATACCAATGAGTGCAGGTCAAAAGAGACAGACAAGGTAACTTTTTGCTTTTGGGAAACACCCTAAGGGGGCTTTCACAAACACCCCTGTATCAAATCCAGTTTAGTCTTATCCTGTTATTTTGGCTTTAATCATAAAGGAGTGTTGGATTTTGTCAAAGGCTTTTTCCGCATCTAAGGATATGATCATGTGGTTTTGTTCCTTTAGTTTGTTAATATGATGGATAACATTTACAGTTTTTCATATGTTGAACCAGCCCTGCATTTCTGGGATGAAGCCTACTTGGTCATGGTGGATGATATCTTTTATGCATTGTTGTATA
>PVIH01012687.1:0-62325 GCA_004025045.1 Sigmodon hispidus | reverse complement strand
AAAAAAAAAAAAAAAAAAAAAAAAAAAAAAAAAAAAAAAAAAAAAAAAAAAAAAAGAAGCAATCCCAATGGCCAGCATGGACTCTAGGACTCATCTTTTTCATTTACAGCCTTCCCACTATAGTAGTAGTGCTGGATACCAAGGACAATTTCAAGGCAAAGCATCAGCCTTTACTCTGTTTATGAGCACATAAGAGATCTTTGGTACTGAAAGAGTATAGCTTCTTCATTCCAAGTAGATGAAAGTCAAAACATTCTGTAGCATACATAAACTGCCAAACTGCCATGACCCACGTTTCTCAAGTAATGACAGAGTCTTGGATGACTTGTCACATAGTTCCAGGATTCTTGTTAAGTCTAAAGTTCTTTCCACCTCACCCCAGCGGTGCCTTAAAATCATCACAACTGTCTGCACATGTGCAAAAGTCTCAGCTTACATTCTGCTCTTGGTTATTTTGGTTCCCAGTCCGTAATTCTCCTAATATCAAATAGTATCCAAATTTCTACTGCTTTTCAAAGATAGAACACCTTGAATAAGGATATACAGGGATGAAAAAAAAATTCAGAGGGAAAGATGAACACAAAGAAAATATAGGTGTAGCAATCTTATTTGTATTTCTTCCCTTCATAAGCCATGCCTATCATTCTTATCCTCTGTATAGTTATTGTTAACTCTTCCACATTTTAAATTCTTTTTACTGTGTTTTTTTTTGATAAATACAAAATAAAGAAGGAAAAAAAAACAAAGATAGAACACTTGGATGCACTTTAAACATTTAATTGCAGTTGTTTTTAGGTCTGTGTTTTTTTAGTGTGGAAGTTGAAGAGAAGCATAGTTCAAATGAGATCTTAATAGTAAGTAAGTTCTCATTTTTACTGGTGCTCAGTAAGTTCATAATAAATCCATGGACCATTATATGTTATTATTTACATATCAGGAGTTTTTTATTATTTTTCCTATTATAAGAACTGGTTTTCATTCTTGCAGGGAATTAAGATTATTATGAACCCCACAGTATTTTCTTTTTCAACCTTGCTGAAAGTTGACTTCAGAATAAACATTATGCCCAATCACATGAATTATGCTAGGCTGGTGTTTGGGTTGTATACATACTTCTCTCCCAGTTAGCCATGCTGTCCTTAAGCCATATACAGTCAGAGTTGCCTCCCCCACAAAAAATAGGTAGGGTTCCTATGGAGCAGAAGGTCTGGAAATCCTAAAACGTGATACCCAAGCCATCTCTGAAATAAGCTTGCTGAAATCTTTGCAAGGTGAAAAGCCGAGGAATTAAATCCAGCAGTGTCTCCTAGCACAGAGAAAAACTCTCTTCAATGAAATAGGAGTCAATAAAACATAGGCTTGTAGTAGGATTCAAGTGCATCTCCTTGACCTAAGGAGATGCACTGACCTCTTGGCCGGTGTAGGTGTGGGATTTACCTATGACCTTTGAAGCTATAACCTTGAGGGGTGGCTGGGAACAGCTTAAAAATCTGAGTTAATATTGCAGCAGTTTATTTGTTTTCCCACCACCTGGAAGAAGACCCGTTCTGCCCACAGCAGAGAATCATTCCAGCATTCCCACCTTTAATTCTGTTGTAAGTTGCTATTGACTCTCTTTAATAAATATTAACATCTCAGTCAATAGCCTGTGATTAATATCCAGCTACCTAGGATAGAAAGAGTAAAATCCAGAGAGAAAATGATCTAGTCAGATTAGCAACACAGGAACTCAACACTGCGAATTCCATTTTCCTTATGGATAACTTGACTGATTTTCCATTCCATATTAAATTTCTGTAAAGATTCCTTGAGTTTGGCATTTTTGTTAGTCATCACTCTGGAATGAAATATCACACACACACACATTAAAACTTCTGTTCTAAAATTTGCTGATAGTACTTTCATTTTAAGAATGTTTTAAATGTGTTTTAGGCAAGACCTAAAATTAGAAAAATATAATGGTTTTCAAGATCTACCTTGCAATGTCCATACCAGAGAGTGGATGGGTTACCAAACTCTGACTCTACTCCTACCTCTAGGCACTTATACACCTGGAGTGTTTGAGAAATACTGGGAAGGCAGTTTGGCTGGAATGTAAGGAGGGAAGAAAACCAACAGGAGATAGTCTTTTTTAATTTAATTTTATTTTTTATTATGTGTATGGGGGGAGAGGGTAAGTGCACGTGAGAACAGCACCTCAAAGGCCAGAAAAGTAAGTTGATTCCAGTAGAGCTGAAGTTACAGGCCAATCAAGGAGGTGCTGGGAACAGAAATCAGTTCTCTAGAAGAGCAGTATGCTCTCTTCAATGCTGAGCCATCAACTCTTACTCAATTAGAATGCTATGAGTCCCACTCACAATATGTACATGTTATGCTATGACATGATATGGAAGAGGATAATCCTGGCTCCTGTAAGAAGAAGAAATAGATAGGGAAACATGAATGCAAGAAAAGAAGATGGCTGTGTGAGTGTAGGTGTTCATGTACAGATGTGGGAGAGGGTACAAAAGAAAAATGAAAAACAGCAATGGTTCCTAAAGTACTTGGAGGCTTAGTGCTGCCATCATATGATATGTTAGACCAGGGTATAGAGCATGTAGAGACGAAGAAGATCTGATGACTCATGGGGTTCACAATCTAAATGGAGAGACAGATGCATAAAAAGATATCCATAAAACCAAATACCACTACTTAAAGGTTTGCTTTGTGCCAGTTCTCAAACTATCTTGTAAAGGTGACATAATTCAACCCTCATAGTAACGTTATATGGTGTATGATTAGTTTTATTTATTGCTTGCCCACAATCTAAGACAGGAAAAACAATATTGGTTTAAACCTACTTCTGTCTAACCTGAAACTTGTGATCTCTACTCTGCTTTTGTGTATCTAACTCTGGCTAAAGTTAATTAAGGAAATATGGTAGGCTGTATGCAAGAAGTAGGTGCCTGAGTACAGAAGAGTTTACCTATGACAAAATGATGGTGTAATTGCTTTTAATCCATAAGACAAAGAGGATTAACACAAAGATTTCCATGGTTCCTCCTAGCTCTAAAAGCCCATTTTAAAACGGAGGTTGCTTCCTTTCACCAAAGCAAGAATTGTTTTTATTTCTTAAGATTAAATAGCATATAACACAATTCTCATTCTTATAAAAAAAAGCTATTCGAGAGCAACTAAATTGTGCTTACAGCCTTATAGTTAGCCCATTTTGAAGTTGAAGTAATATTAAGGGTAGAAGAATAGCAGAGTGCAGAAAGGTAAATGAGGGGGAAACGAGGGTATACTGGGGAAATAAAGCCTTTGTCACGAAATAGGCAAGAGAAATAAAATGGGGGATTTTAAATCTGTTATTTTCCTAAAGAACTGAGAATTTTTACATACTTTATAATTAAACATCCTGATAGTTACCTAAAAAGTTCTGTGAAAGCTAGAAAATTTTCTCACACATTAATTTTCACAGTCCTTATTGTTCCAGATCTCAGTTTCTAATATCATACCTTCAATGTATCCCAACTTTAAAATCAGGAAAACATTTTTACCCAGAGATAAGAGTTAAAAACACCCAGGAACACAAAGAGCAATCTGCTTTCCTTCCCTTGGGACATAGAAAGAAGATTAAGGTTAAATTTTACCCATGTTTAAGGAATAATAAAAGCAATATAGGTTTTAGTTGGGATGTAGCAAGCCTGTGTTTCCCTCCATCATTATACCTACATTTAAACTGGGTGCTGATAATGTACATATCATGACACCATACTCCTCTGATTCTAGCATGAAAAAGGTGAATATAAGAGGATCACTGGGACTTTCTCCGTAACTGCTCTAGTTGACGAGCTCCAGGTTCTGTGAGAGACCATGTCTCAAAAAAAAAAAAGAGAGAGGGATTGCATGTGGCTTTGATGAGGTGTTTGCTTACCATTTTTAGGGCTCCAATTTGATCTTCAGTACCACAAAGACAAATCAAAACTAATCAAAAATGAGGAGAAGAAAGGAATTCAGGTAGGCACTCAAGATCAACCTCATGCCTCAACACCTGCACAAATACATGTGCATGCACACCAGTACAAATGTGTGCATGTAAATACATCAACACACACACTACTGTACATATATGCAAACAGAATAATATGTAAGAATTATATTCAATATCACAGTAAATATTTCAATGTTTAAAAATATAAATTAAATAGACTTCATTCCATTCATAAAAATCATTCAACTTCTGAGGGTTTGCTAAAAATGGGACCTTTGTTTATTATCATGTCTATTGTTTTCTTTAATATATGCCAAAAACCAAAACCACACAGGAATGGTCACAGGATATGACACAAACCCAACAGATGAAATTCATATAAAATATTTAGTCTTCTTGATGATGGATATAAATGAAAACTACAAAGGCATGCATGCAAATAAATATATCATATTCATCAAAGTGTGTTTTGTATATGTATATTTTTAAGAGAACATTCAATATTTACAAAACTATATCATAATGATTGTCCTAACAACTAAGAAAATTCTTAGGAAAAGAGAAATTTCTAGAAGAGAGTGCTTTTAGATATTAATACTGTTTGACTCAATAATTTTCTTTCAGAACTGTATCTTAGGGACATCAGCAGAATCTGACATGACAAAGAAAGAAAAGTCACACCTATAAGAGCAACAAGTATTCTTTGAAGCATCCACACAGCTGCTAGCTCACCAACAGGGAAGGAAGAAAATGCTCTTTATACAGATTGGTCTTCCTCAAACCCGCCCTTTTTTAGCACAAGACAAGTAATGAAGAACGATAGAGGATGAAGATAATTTTGCATAGAGGCTACTTAATTTTCTAAGTCTGTTCTTAATCTTTAATTTTTGCCTTAATTTTGACCTTCTATAAGGAAAATATGACAGAGAAAATGTTGACAGCCACGTAAGTTTTCTTCACAGCAGAAATGCATTCTCAAATAAGTAAGTTCACAAATAATTTTTACTATTAAAAAACAACTGTCTAGTTCTATCCATTTGCCTGTAATTTTAGGATATCATTTTTTTTAACTTCTGAGTAGTATTCCATTGTGTAAATGCACCACATTTTTTAATCCATTCTTTAAGTGCAGGGCATCTAGGTTGTTTGTAGGTTCTGGATATTATAAAAAATGCTGTATAAACATAGTTGAGCAAATATTCTTGGGGTATAAATGTGGATCCTTTGGGTATATGCCCAAGAGTGGTATTGCTGGATAATTGGGGAGATTGATTCCCAGTTTTCTGAGGAACCACCATACTGATTTCCAATGTGGCTGTACAAATTTATATTCCCAACAGCAATGATTTGCATTTTGCTAATGCCTAATAATGTTGAACAATTCTTTAAGTGGCTTTCAGCCATTTGAGATTCTTCTGTTGAGGATTCTCTATTTAGCTCTGTACTGCATTTTTTAAATTGGATTATTTGTTTTTTTAATCTCCAGTTTCTTGAGTCTTTTATATATTTTAGAGATCAACCCTAGGTTAGATGTATGGTTGGTAAAGATCTTTTCCCATTCTGTAGGCTGTTATTTTATCTTATTGACCATGTCCTTTGTCTTGCAGAAGCTTCTCAGGAGGTCCCATTTATTAATTGTTGCTCTCAGTGTTTGTGCTACTGGTGTTATATTTAGGAAGTACTCTCTCATGCCAAGGCTACTTCCCATGAGTTTTTTTCCATGAGTTTCAATGTAACTGGGTTTATAGTGAGATCTTTGATTCACTTGAAATTGAGTTTTGTGCATGGTAATAAATAAGGATCTATTTGCATTCTTCTACATGACACCATACAGTTATGTCAGCACTATTTGTTTAAGATGTTTTCTTGTTTCTATTGTATACTTTTGGCTTCTTTGTCAAAACTCAAGTGTTAATAGGTGTGTGGACTAATGGCAGGGCTTTCAGTTGGATTTCATTGATTCACATGTCTCTTTTTATGCCAATACCAAGCTGTTTTTATTACTGTGGCTCTATAACAGAAGGTGGAACTAGAAAATATTCATCCTGAGTGAGGTGATACAGATCCAGAAAAATAAATATGGTATGTAATCACTTATAAGTAAATTTTAGACATAAAGCAAAGGATAACCAGGCTACAATTCACAATCCCTGAGCAACTAGGTAACAAGGAGTAACCCAAGAGAGACATCCATGGATTCCCCCCTGGGAAAAGAAATAGATTAGATCTCCTTCGTAAATTGAGACCATGGGAGGGGAGCGACCAAGGGGCAGTGGGAAGAGAACATGGGGAAATAGAATGGTTGGAGTAGGGAAGGGACAGAGAGGGAGAAAAACAAAACATATGTCTTGATAGTGAGAGCCATTGAGGGGTTAGAAAGAGATCTGGTGCTAGGGAAATACTCAAGAACCCACAAAGATGACCCCAGCTAATACTCCAAGCAATAGTAGAGAGGGTGCCTAAACTGACCTTCCCCTCTAATCAAATTGATGACCAATCTAATTGTCATCAGACTGATGGAAGCAGATGCAGAGCTTTACAGTTAAGCACTGGTTAGTGTCCTAGCCAGTCAAAGAGAAGGAGGAGAGATTATATGAGCAAAGGGGTCAAGACCATGATGAAGAAACCAAAGAGACAGCTGACCCAAGCTATTGGGAGCTCACGGGCTTTACATTTTCAGCTGGGAAACCTGCATAGGACTACTGTAGGCCCTCTAAATGTAGAGGACAGTCAAATGGCATGGGCAGTTTGTGGGGCCTCTGGCAGTGAGACCAGAATTTATTTCTAGTGTTGAACTGGCTTCTTGAAAACTATTTCATACAGAGGAACACCTTGCTTGGCTTTGATACTTAGAGGCGGAGCATGGTCCTACCTCAACTGGATATTCTAGACTGCATTGACTCACCCTGGGTCTTTACTCTCTCTGAAGAATGGTTGGGGTGATGTGGTGGGAGAAAATTGGGGGAAGATTGGGAAGAGGAGATGGAGGGGCAACAGTGGTATGTTAAAAAAAACTTTTAAAATATATATATACACACACACACAAATATATATATACATATATATATACATGCACACACAGACACACACACACACACACACACACAATTTTCAGGTTTTACTCAGAGGATTAGCTACCATTGATAAATGCTTCACAGGAGTGAGAAAACCAGTTTCAAGTTTCTCTTAGAGTCTGCTTTTTTGTTTCAACTTTCAGACCCACAAGTCTATGTTCCAGACCAACAACCCTGTACAAATAACTACACGTAAGTTTTTAGCCTTCTCTTGAATACTAGCTAACCAGAGCCCTTAGATCAATGATCCTCAGCATGATCTGCACATTAGAATCCCCGGAGACCTCATAAAATCCCCCAATGCCCAGACAGTGCTTCAGACATATAAATTAACATCCCTGAGGATAGAACTCAGATGTCAGTAGTGTTTAAATCTCCCCCTGGTGATTTCAGTGTAAAGCTAAAATTAAAAAGCAGTGCTTCAGTTTTTGATTTACCTAGAACAAAAAATAAAAAACATAAAAAGGAGTCATATGAGGGTAATATTTTCTCTCCAGATGATTCAGATTTTCACTTTAATATTTTTAATTTGTCAAATTTATTGCTTTCCTGGGATATATTTTGTTAAATTTTTTCAGTCTAGGCAGGTGGCTCAGTTGATAAAACATGTATTACAGAATATGAGGAACCCAGTTCCACTTCACATAAAAGTCAGATACGTGTAGCAACCACCTATAATTCCAGTATTCAGGAAGCAGAGAAAAGGCATTCCTGGGCAAGCTGGAAAGCTAGACTAGCCAAAATCAGTGAGTTCTGGGTTCAGGGAGAGACCCTGATTAATGAATAAAGTGTAGAGTCACTTGAGAAAACACCTCATGTCAACTTGGAACTTTCCCATGCATGCAGACATATGTACATGAGCACCTGACTCACATACCTATGTATGCCCACATAAACATATACACATGGACATACATGTACACACACACACACACACATTTACATGCCATATGTGAACATTTTTGACCTTGGTGACTTATTAGCCAGCCACCAACTGCAACGCAATGGCTTTCAAAAGCTGCCTCCATCAACCATCCTTCAATACCATATTCCTCCCTCAGAACAGAAACATCTCAAGTCTATCTGAAGAGCAACATTCTCAGCTGAGTTAATTTTAAGGTCAATGAATGAAACAAGACATACACAAAAGCACATTGACCAAAAGAATTGCCACTACACAGAAAAACTGGCAAGATCAGTCAAGAAGTCAAGCCGTCAATCTTAGTTTGACACCCACCACCTATATATGGAAGAGGAAAACCATTCCCTGTAAATGGTTCTATGACTTCAGGTGCATGTGTGCCCCTCCCCAGAAAAAGTAAATAAATAAAATATTGTTTTTTGTGTTTTAATATATTAATAAAATAAAACATTAAATATGAAAGGCTGGAGACCACTCAGAGTCAAAATGGCTTACAGTGTTCTAAGTTGTCTAAGTGCAAAATCTATTTCTGAAGGTTATTGTGTTTGTACTTGGACCAGTCACAGGTCGGGGACACTACAGGATTAGGGGTACCTTAACACACATTTTACCAGAGCATTCATGACCATCAGCAGTCACAGTCACACACTAAATTTAGACCAAAATTTAAAATCCTAATGCAGCATCCAAATTGGTGTGTTCCAATGGGATGCTTATTTATTAATCTTCTGAAGTGGGTTTCTATGTCAAATGCTTTATGATTGATTGGTATAGGCTAGATTTTAAACAATTAAATGTACTTACTTCTAACTCCGTAAGATATGTACTGCATAATTCATGGCTTTGTTGTCAATGGGTCTTAGAAAGGAGGTCCAATTCTAATGCAAAAATATTTACCTTGAGAGAGTTTCACTAAGTAAAGCTAATACATATCATCTCAAGTTCAGAAATCATAGTAATTTTTAGTAAAACCAGAAGAAAATTGAGATGAAGGAAAGAAATCAAGATTTTATATGCTGTGGTCTCTAGTGTCACAAAAGCCAAGCTAGAGCTTAGAGCAGATGATAAAAACAGGAAGTGGCCATGTAGTAGCCCCTACTGTAATCACCCTCATGGACTGCAAGTCAATGACTATTAGTTTTGCAGCAGTGTGGAGAGCCCCCATTGCTCCAGAATATTTAAATTTAGTTAGATTCTGTGACAGTTTAATCAGGGCCTTGGCTGAATCATCCAAATATTCACTGGAATTAGAATCTAGAGGTGATTGCATCCAGACAACAGCTGTGCCTTATATATTTCCATATCCCCACAGAAGCAAGCACGCTGTAGGTACTCAATAAATATTAAGTGATTGAACAAACTTGTGAAATGGCCCTTCCCTGTGGGCTAGACATCTTCACTACAGTATCTTTGACAGATGGGTATCTGACATCTGCTTCCATGCCATCTATTGACAGATACCTAATGACCTCCTAAAGATGTTGCTTCCTGTATGTGGTCCTACTGATGGTTAGAGAGCTTTGCCTTCCATTAAACTGAAACATGACTTGGTGTAATGGGCTCCCACTCTCCTGAATTTTATCCTTCAGAAAACATAAAATGAATCTCTTATACTTTCTTTCTATTCTTGTCAAGGAAATGTAACAAGCTGGAGCTTGTTAGGTTCCCCTCCACCTGAGATCACACAGTACACAACACATTGGTTTTTTTCACCATGATTTAAAAAATATAGGGCACAATAAGCCCATAATTAGAGATAAGATTTCAGATATAAACAGGGTTACAATATCACATGTTAATGTAGGAAACCTTTCAAACAACCATATATATCTTTGCCTCTGTGCAACATACACCCAACATGCTCTGCACCCCCTAGTCTAATTGTTTTCTGTCCTTCAAAATTTGATCTCTAAGCTTGGCATTACATGAAGAAGACAATGCCTTACTCTGTATTCATCAATAGTGCTCACTACTCTTACATTATCAACAACATGTAGTAAGTTCTTGTTATAGGCCAGGAAATCATCTCTGTCCTTCAGTGCCAGAATCAAAGAAGCCATAAAATCCCTTTTCTCACTGGGTTTATAATCTATGGAGATATGTAAAAGAAAGGAATATAACTTCAGATAAATAGGCAGATATTGATTTTAAATAAGGTTTGTATATAAAGTTTCCAAAAGACAATGAATTTAAGTTAAGATGTATTTGAGGGAAATAAACCATAGAAAAGTCAACAACAATCATGTTTTAACTTTCTTGATGAGATATTAGATATCTACAAGTAGTGTCATCTAAAATTTGAAATGTATCTCCTCTATTCTTAATTCATATCATTAAGTAAAGTGTCACATAGAACATGATTAAGAAAAAAGATATTTCAGGTACCTAGAGATCCCTTACTACACTGTCTCGGACAGACAATGATTTTGTCAATGACATATTCTAAAGATTTCCCAAACAAGTAAGGATTTGTCCCCTACTCTGGTGGTTTAAATATGAATGTCTGTCACAGGCTCTGGCATTTGAATACTAGGTCAATGATATGTGGTCTTGAGTCAGTACATATTAGGAACAGCCTTTGAGGATTCAGTCAAAATGCCCTCTTGCTGCCGTACATCTTATTGTGATGGTGAGGAATTTTCATCCTTCTGACTGTAAGCCTAAATAAAATCTTTCCTTGGGAAGTTACCTTGGACATAGTGTTTTATCACAGCAATTTAAAAAAATAAACCAATACACTCTCTAAATTACCATAAACAACAGAAATGGCATTTTCTTACATGATGTGAGAATGCTTTTCTTCTGGAAAAAGCTGCCTTGTGAGAATAAGAAACATGGATGACTGCATTTTAGTGAAGCTGTGCTTGATGCATTAGCCCCTATGGAAGAACACCATGCACTCCTTCAGCCAGATGCAGTTTAGTTTCCCAGAGCAAAGGCAAATATACCTCCCTCAGAATGTAACAGACTGTTACATTACTGGATGAAGCTAGACAAAAGCCTGTATTGTACATATCCATTGTGAAGAGGCTTGATGTTAGTATTCTAGAATAGAATGAAATTGATGGATGATATTTCTATGTAATACCACATGGCCCTGCCTATTGTCCACTTGTTCTTGTCTTCTCCAATTGGAGAAAACACAATTTTCCCAAGCTCTGCATTTATTAGAAAAATCTGTATATAAGACATGAGGATTTTTTGAGGTAGGTTTTCTTATCCAAGGCTGACTTCCAGTTCACTATATAGTCAAGAATGGCCTTGGATTTCTAATTCTTCTGCTTCTTTCCCCTTAGTGATGACATTAAAGGTCTGTGTTACTGTGTCTAAATCGTGTAGTAGTGGAGGAAGGAACCCAGGACTCACTGTATGCTGGGAACGCATTCTACCAACTGAGCTACATCTCCAGCCATAGCAAATATCTTTGCTTTAGCTTAACCTCTAAGCTTTAGCTTAATACTAACTCACCTGAACTCTATGCTCTATTTATTGCTACATTGCATAGTCATTTACATACAGAACTTCTGCTTATGTTTATGTAGGTTTTACCAGATACAAGTTTAGAAGCATCCTTGATAGAAAAAAATCTTTACCAATTTCCATAATCTTTATAATCATTTTCTAGAAAATTTACACACCTTTTCTAAGAATAAAAGCTTTGTTCTACTACAGGGACATCAAGTGGGTGAGTCGTTGGGCTGATTAATAATACTCATGCTTAAAAATATGCCTTTTGGGCATTTTGTTTATCACAGGAACAGAAAAGTAACTAGTACTTAAGTTTGGATAGTTCTCGTGGTGGTTTGAAAGAAAATGGCCCTCAAAGAAAGTGACACTGTTAAGAGGTGTGGCCTTATTAGAGGAGGTGTAGTCTCTTTGGAAGAAGTATGTCACTGTGGAGGCAGGCTTTGTGGTCTCATATATGTTCAGTCCACACCCAGTGAATCAGACTACTTTTTGCTGCCTCTGAATCAAGAAGTAGGACTCACAGCTTAGAGTTTTGTTGGGGATTTTAACAGAAACCTAAGGAAGGGTGGGGGAAGGAGGAGAAGGAAAAGCGAGACAGAAAAGAAGGGGGGAGCAGAGAAAGGGCCCGAAAGAAATTTATAAAGGAAAGTTTGTTTTGGCTTAAGATTCCAGAGGGAAAATCCACAATGAAGGAGAGGGTGTGGCAACTTACATCTGGAGCAGGAAGCTGAGTGAGTGTATCTTCAACTTTAACACAAAACAGAGTGAACTGAAAGTAGGGGGAGGCTATAATCTTTTAGAGTTCAAAATAGTAACTACAGCAAGACTGTGTCATCAACTGGGACCAAGTGTTGAGCTACTTAAGCCTATGAGAGAAATCGTTTATTCAAACCACCAGAACCACTTCTTTTTACAGACCCTATTAAAAGAGCCCCAGACAATTACGGAGTATTCCAATCCCATGGCTTATTCTCATGCATAGTATTCTGATATTTTCTATTACTTTTTGGAAAAAAAAACTAAGATTCTTTGCTATGCTGAAAATTTGTGTGGGCATTTATTTAAATTTCTTCAATGTGAACCTGGGAACCTGAAAACACCTGACACCATCCCTGATCATTTGTAACACATCCCCGATAAAGCTGTTTAGAATGATTAACTCTTAATTAGTGGTGAAAGAGGTATTCATTTCATTCATAATAAAAATGTGTTAGTTTATTTGAAAAAAAATATGCCTTTTAAGCAAATGAGCCTCTTAAGGATATATATAAGTACAGTCCTGTGAATAAAGAGAAGAAATGAAAGAATCTCAATATTCATCAGTAGCAAATGAGTAAATATAATCTTTTCACATATCAGAATATTAATATCCTTTAAAAAAATCTACTGAAGACCTAAGGTCTAATGTGGACAAACCTCAAAGAGCATAATGCTGAAAATGGGTGTATAAAGGATTTTAATCCATAGGCAATGTAGAATCAAATTCAGGATAAAGGCTACCCTTGATAGAGATGGACCAAAGGCAAGAGATTAAGGGAGGCACAAAGGCCCAGGTAAATAATAACTTATTAATGGTAAAATATTGACATCAATTAAATATGGGCCACAGTTATATGGGTGCATGCATCTGTGTCTGTGTTCTGTAAATAACTCATTTTTTAAGTTAAAGAGAACAGAAGTTTAGCTTCATTTCCTCCAAAGTAACCATGATATTTTTCTCCTCTAGTAATGAAGTCCCAATTACTCAGTGGTTTTCCTACTTTTTTCTTTTTTTTTAAGCAAGAATCTTACTTTAAATGAATTATTTTCAGAATTCCTAATATATACAACCAATAAGAACTGAGGTGCCCTGGGGCCCTACTTTCTCAAACTCCCTCTCTGCATCCTAAGAGGGTCCCCAAAGGTATTATAGAACGCAAGACTCTGTGGAGTCAAATGTGAAAGTTACTCAGATGACTGACAGCTATTCTCTCTGGGCCCATGTCAACAACTGTGGTGTAGACCCTGTGCTATTCATCCTCCTTTTCTTCCTGGTCCAGGTTTGCTATCCAGTACTTCTGTATATCAAGAACCTAAATATACAAAGTGGCTCATCTTTAATAATTGACAAAATCAATAACTCTCAACATATTTAAGCTGCCATTTCTGAACTGTCCTTCCTACCATTATCTAAATAAGGAAGATTTTAGTCCTGCTGTGTTAGCAAACTAAAGTTTAACATAAAAATATATAATGAAAACCTTTTTAAAGAAAGTAACTTTCCCTTCAGCGAAAAGTAACATTAAATTACTGAGGGTGAATATGCTTATATACCCTTATATATAGGAATATATTATTCAAAATATTAATAGCTAAAGAAGGGACATAAAGCACCCTTCAAAGACTGTCCAACATTTGTGTTTAATACTGTATCTATATGACTAATATGTCAGTATTAAAAAAAAACTACTGAAGATGGCTTCAATTACATGAATGGTCATAAATTTTAACATTTTTTATTAACAAAATGTACTGTGTTCTGCTACGCAACCTTACTTTTAAAAAGTCACCTTTTCAGTTATAATTTTTAGTTCAACTATTATTTTTTATATTCCAGCCATGGCCTCCTCTTCTCCTCCCAGTCCTTCCTCCCCTCATTCCCTTCTCACCCTCATTCCCCATTTCCTTCTTTCTCTGTCTCTACCCAGGAGAGGGCAGGTCTCCCAGGAGTATCAATAAAACATGGTATATCAAGTTGCAGCAAGACTAAGTACCTCCCCAGATATTAAGGCTGGGCAAGGCAAAAATATCACATTTTAAAGAGTCTCATGCTCTACCGACTGAGCTAGCCGGGTACCACAAGATCACATTTTTAAAAAGAAGTTTATTCAATAAAATATTGCAGATAACCATTTAAATAAACCAAAATCAAGGTTTCAAGAGAGTCCAGTTCATCTTACAATGTGCATGTTGTTTACTGAATACAGAACTTGTCCTGAGTAGTTGAACAGTTACAGATAATTGTGTTTTGGCTAGCATAGCAGTAATAGCTGTACCACAACAACATCAAATTAAACACCTCATGAAAATGTCTGAAAAATCCTTCATAAGAGAAAAAGTAGACGAAATGTTGATACATTGATTGACTGTTTGGATGTCCATCTTCAGATAGTCACAGAAAAAGAACAGGCTGAAAGGTTTACTTCCATATCTGACCCCTGTCAGAAGGGATGGCCAGCAAGCAATCAGGCCTGTGAGCAAAGCCATGTACACAAAATACATTGTGTAGACTCTGACTCTTGTTTGAGGATATCCAAAGAATAAATCTAGAGTTTCTAACAGGGAGTAAACCAATACATTGGATCTAAGAATGGATAAAAGATTAATGTGAAATGTACCCATCCACCAAAAGCTTAGTTTATATGAGAGCAGAGCTCAGATCCAACAATATACAATAACTCTTTATTCATTAGATAGTCAGGAAATGCCATGATCCAACTAATCAAATATTTTTTGTTAATTGTTGCCACATGCAGAAGGATTACAAATTTTTAAAGAATTAGAATAAATTAAAATACACTTAACACTGCAACTAAACTGATTATAATTTAATCTTTCTCTAATTATTCAGAATGCATTTCAGGGTCATCAGGAGGAGCATAAATTATCAGTGCTTGATGACTATGCAGGAAGTCACGATTTTTCTAAGATCCTAGTTAACAAAGAATTCACTGCAAAAGTTAGTATCTGGAGGACTTCTGTGCTAACTGTTTTTCTAAGATATAAAGTATATCTTCAATCCTCATCAAAAGCAAATTTTGGGAGATGATTTATTGATGTCCATGGAAACAGAGTTATTTGCCCATTGTGACAGGGCAGTAAAGCTTTTGAACACTAATCTTGTCTTTAAAGAATAGTCTCAAGAAATCTATGTTACATAAAAGTACTTGTGAAAGTGCCAGCGTGGCTATTCAGAACAAACACACAATCATGGGCTATGCCATTAGTATATATAAAGGGATTAAAGAATATTTTTGAGGCATATTCCATATAGCAGGTATAAATTTAGCAAGATGGTAGATGTAGGCTATAGAAGCCAGGGGAGGGGATGCTTTCCTGTATGTGCATGTGGTGTGTGTAATCCAGAAGTCACCATCTATGTCTTTCTTCTACCTTTCTTTACTTTATTTTTTGAAATGAAGTCTCTCACCAATACTAGAACTCATCAGTTGGATGAACTGGCTAGCCAACAAAAACCCCAGTGATTCCCCCCCTGTCTTGCCACCACCTAGGGCTGGAGTTATAGTTGTGCAAGACTTGGGATTTGAACTCATTCCATGTAGCAAGTACCTTAGTCATTGAACCACCTCCCAAATTCCACAAAATAGTTTTGAAGGTGTTTATAGACAAAATGAGAAATGTTAGTATAAATGATCATATCCTGAACATCTTAAGGGGAAAATATTTTCAGAAACTAGACCAATATATCCTCCATCCACTTAAATTTCATCTGCTAATTAATGTATACACTTAGAATAGACTTACTTACTCATCTTTATGTGGTGCTCCAATTCTCACATTACTGTTCATTTTAAACTATGAAACACATTTGACTGGATTATTGCTTGTAGAATAACACAGTTATTAACAATTACTTAGGATTTGGGGCAGAAAAGACAGCACAATATAGTCAACCCTGTTAGTACAGAGGTAGATGAACCAGCCCCGAAGTTGTGAGCCTGAGAGAGCTGCCCCATTTTTTCATCTGCCATGTGGTAGTGCCTTGGGCAGTTGAGAGAGCTGGCCCTGTGGTCATAAGACTGGAAGAACTATCCCCATCCCTACCAGCTGCGACACTCAAAAGAGCAGGCTCTGTGCCCCACCAAGGAATATACAGCTTGACTTGTTGGGTCATCTGCAACTTCCAGGATAAGAATTTTAATTCCTTCCCTTTTAAAAACATTTTTTATCATTTTATTTTCTTCATTTTTTTCTCTTGAATTTTGTTTTATTTGGGGGGAGGGCTTTGGGGAAGGAGGTTTGACAAAAAGATGTGTAATAAATTGGATCAAGATACACAATGTAAAAAGCACAGAATAAATAAATTTTATTAATAGAAAAAGATTGGAGGCTGAGTTTAAATCCATTTTCTAAATAGATTCCAGATCTCAGAAAGGTTAACTCATACATACTCCTATAGTTATCCATTCTTGGTATCTATTCTGTAATTCCTGGATTGTTCTTTGTTTTTTCACCTAAACTGTATTCATTTTTACTTGCCAGCTCCAGTAAAATTCTTTATTATTCTGAGGTGTTCTCTTCCTCTATGCATAATACTTTCATTTGCTTCTAAAGAACCAGTGACTATTGTAAAAGTGTTTCCTAAACAAGAAGGAAAGTGAAATTGTACTTCAGAAGATGATAAAGGAATCCCAAGATGTAACATTTCTTTAGCTAATCTTAGTCCCACATGGGACACCTTGCTGGTGAGGAAACAACCCTGTTCAAAGAGATGGATGTCCCTCTCTTATGTCCACTAAACATTTACAGATCATTTCTGGAGATGACTTTCTGTTCCAAAAAGGACTTTTTAGATCACCAGAACCAGGCAGATAGGATCATTGCATTGAAGAAAAAGGCTACATATGTGATAATTTGAGGCAAAAGAAGTCTTGGTTATAATAAACTGTGTTTGAAATTTGGAATAGGAAAGCAGACTTCTCTCTCCTATGAAAAGTTTTCACAGAATGGCAGAAGAGTGGTGGTTCTGATTGCCACAGCTTGATCCTTTCTTCTAATTCAGGATCTTGCCCAGGGACAAAAGTTTCCTGGTCATATTAAATTTAAGGGAAGTTAATAGAAGTGCACTGCCTAGCTGAATTAAATTAGGAACTAGTAGCGAAGTTTGAAAAATCATACATAACTGCCTTTAAACTTGATTGAAAAAATGGCATTGGCCTTAAGGGTGTCTGAAGAGTGATGTCACTCCTGTTCAGAATCTTGGGTAGACTTTCTGATGTAGGGGGTTTAGACATCGATGCTTTCTGCTGATCAGTCCATCTGATGTCCTATGCAATACTCTAGGGTCTGCACAGTGACTTTGTGTGACTTCAATGCAAGGTGAACTCCTGACTCTATGAACTTAGAGAGATAACTTTCTAAGACAGGAAAAGTAAGCTTCATTTCAGAATCAGTGATGGAGGAAACACAAACACACACTGCAGGTAAAGAACATGTTACCTAAAACCTAAGTCTGTACCAATAGAAACTAGACATTGAAGAGCAGGTCTGATTTTATGTTCAAATGAGAATGGTGTTAAAATTCAGTGGCTGAATACAAAGAATGAGGACTTTTAAAATTTTGTCTCAGACCGTTAATTACTATTTATGAATAATTGCATGGCTTAAGAAATTATCAAGAGTCCTAATAAAGGTATACTCCTTCAGCAAGAATATTTAGAGGGTGACAAAGTTCTTAACGTGACAGGATTTCCAAAATATAACACAATTCAATTCTCCAATTCAAATGAAGAAACTAAGGCACAGAGCAGTTAGTTAAGCAGGTTAATATAAAGTTAACCTAAAATTTTGGCATGTAATTAAGAAATCTACTTTTCTCATAAGATCCTGCCTAGGCTTGTGGCTCAGCTTGTCAGTCTAGCAACTTGGGAAGTTGATGTAAGAGTCACAAATTTAAGTCTGACTTGAGTTACAAATTCAGTTCAACAGTCTGGCTGAAGCAACAAGTCACTATCACAAAATCAAAACTTAGAAAACATAGAGATAGCTCACTGGTGGAGCTCTTAACATGCATAGAGCCTTAGTTACTAATATCACAAATGGTGCAAGGAATGGTATAATTAATGTGCACATGTAATCTCAGTACTTGAAATATATTTTAATGGAAATAAAAACAATTATCTCATTCATAAAAAAATTAAAAATAACACAATGGTGATGACAATCTAACAGCTTACTGAAATTCCCAAAAGTAATTTAGTTTTGTCACTAATCTAGATCCAATCTCCTTATTATTCAAGCATTTACTGAGCACTTACTGAATAATAACTATGTAACTCAAAATCCCAAAATTTTGTTGTGGTCAGAATTTCACAAAATGATAAATAAAATGTTCATACACACCCCTCCTCTCTTTGCTTATTTATTTATTTTAAAAACTTCCATTTACTTCTGAAAAATAGATTTCCTCCTCTCTCTCTCAGTTTTGCCTTCAGGAACCAAAGTATCTCTCAAGTTCCACCTAGTCAACTGTCTTAAACAATAAGCACCTAATTGTGACAGGGCTGCAGGTAAGCAAGCATCCCATGAGGCAACTATGTCAGCAGCTGTTGATGATTCTATTTGTAACATTGCTGAGTTTCCTCCACCCAGTCAGATGCATTGCTGAAAACCAGGGTAGGATACAGTTAACCAGCAACGCACATAACAACTGACAGAAACAACACTTAGATCACTGTAAGATGATAGAGAAGCATAAGCAATGTTGGAATTATAAAAAGACACGGCTATAGAAATGAAGGCCATGGGGTCAATGAGAACAACACTGAGTAGTATTGTGAACCAACATCAGGAATCCAGAAACTTATTTTCATATTGTATCAGTAGGTAACTTACAGGTGCCAGTGTATTCTGAGGAATGCCTCTCCTTAGACACTAGAAACTTTGTTAAGCTTCCTAGCCAAGGTAGCTACCATATGGCCATCCATTATTTTCCATTCTTTCCAAGAGCATTCAGTGGCCCTTGAGAACATTCCCTAACACAATTACCAAGAAGTCCCTGCCAAGCAAACTATGGTAAAATCTCCTTCCTTACTCCCACCTCAAAAACCAAAGTATTCAAGTCATCTTGGATATTTAGAAACTATCTTATTATATACAGACAACTGTTGGACTAAGAGATTGCTCAGTGGTTAAGAGCACTTTCTGCTTTTCCAGAGAAATGAAGTTCAATTTTCAGTATCCATGTGGTAGCTCACCATAATCTGTTACTCCAGTCTGGGAGTACCTGATGCCCTCTTCTGGCCTCTGTGAGCACTGCAAACAGGTTCTACACAAACATACATCAGCCAAAACACTGCTAAATAATAATAATATAGACAAGGAAGTGTTTGTGGAACTCTGAGAAATCTCCCCTTTCTCAGTTCCTGTTGCCTTTCATAATTCTTTACTAAAACTACTTATTAAAAATTAGAGAATCATTTATTTCCTCCATTTTTGTTAGTTTTTGTTTAGTGGGCTGTTCCTATTGGGAAGATAGATTCTCATCAGATAAACTAACTTCACGTGATTTAGTTGAGGGTCCATTTTACAGGTATAAAGCTGAAACTGAGCTTCTGTGGACTGCTCCCTCATAAAGCAGCAGAGCAGATTTGTGAGAAATAATGAGTTGATGTCAGTCATTTATATCTCACTTAAAATGAAGAAGTGCTTTATGGGGAAAGGGAATGTGAAATCTACAATAAAATAAAAAAGGACTGGAAAGATGGACCAGTGGTTAGAGCACTGGCTGCTCTTTCAGATGCTAGAACCCACATTGTGGCTCACAGCCCTCTTCTGCCATGCAGGTATACATGTAGATAGATCACCATATACAGAAAATAAATAAATCTTGGAAGAAAGGGAGAATGAAGGAAGGAAAGAAGGAAGAAAAATAAGAAGGAAGGAAAACAAATTTAATTGTAAATCACTGGTTCAGGGCTGGTGAAGGAATTTAATTACCATTTCACAGCAACTGAAACTATTAAAAACCTCAATTGAAGCTGAAGTTCACTTGAGTCATAAGCCCTGCTTTTTGCCCAGCAGTCAGAACACAGTGCAGACTGGGGCAATAGCTGGCACCAGGAAAGTCTTCCATGGGATTTTCAGTAGCTCCTTTCATCCACAGCTCCAGGACACTTGTTCCATGAAGCAGTGTGGCAGGTTCTCTGTGTCTCAGAGGATGGGTCTGCACACAGCACATACCTGATTCTTCCTATGGGAGCCACACTTTGGAAAGTCTGGTGAAGTGTGTTATGAAACGTGTAAGTGTGTATGCATGTATGTGTGCACATGTATGTATGTGGTTGTGTGTATATATGTATGTATATATATGTATATGTACATATATGTGTTTATGGTTTTATGTTAATGTGTGGGTATGTGTTTGTGTGCATTTGCCTGTGCATATGTGTATATGTATGTATATATGTGAGTGTTTATGTGTCTACATGTATATATGTCTATATGTGTGTATGTGAGTCTATATATATATGCATGTATGCATGTATTTGTGAGAATGTTCATCTATGTATGTAAATATGTATTATGCATGTACATTTGTTTATGTGTACAGATGCTACATGTGAGTCTGAACATTACTAGATACTACTGAAGTATCTTTTAGTCATAGTACAGGTTCTCTATGATTATTTTAAAATGTTAGAAAATAAAGTCACAGAATCAAACAGTCATACATTTTGAAAGTATATCAGTAAAGGGTACTAACTTTGCCTATTCTGAAAAACACTGGGACAAAAACTATATATCTTAAGCTGAGTGGTGCACAGCCTTAACCAAAGTGTGTAAGTACAGGGCTGGGGAGATAAGTCTGTGCTTGCTGCACAAGCATGGGGATCTGAATTTTACCCCAGCACTCACACAAAAGCTAGGGGTAGAGGCACACATTTGTGACCCTAGTACTAGGAAGGCGGTGGCAACTAGATCCCTGAGGCTCACTGGCCATCCAATCAAGAGATCCCAGCAAGCCCTACATCCCAATGAGAGACACTGTCTCAAAACACAAGGTAAGCAATTTAGAAAGAATATATGAGGCCGGCTTCTGCAAATTCACATATAAGAATAAACACATGCATATACATACATACACCTTCACACACAGACACACATACATACTTATTCCCTTATGCAACACCAAAAAAAGTTATGAAGTATCCATACAAAAAGAGAGAGAGAGAATATCAAATGTCTTAAAGATTTCAGAAGAGGAAGCATTGTCTTACCCGGTGTTAAGACAGACTGAGTGAGACAAAGAGACCCACATGCCACATGCAGGGCTCCAAGAAGAAAACTCAGGCCTTCCTGGTGTCTTGCTGTGCTGAGCAGACAGACACTATTACAGTGAGCAAATGTGTGGTATAGTGTGGAAGAGAGAGAGAGGAAGAAAATAGACAGAGTGGTTTATTTCCTGTGGACAAAGGAATATGTGAAGAAGTAAAAGCAGTGAGAAGATGCTGAGGGCCACGTGATGCCTGAGCCTGGGCTTCTGCAAGAGCCTGTGTTTGAAGTCATGGCCCTGATGCAGCCACAGTCTATGTTGATGTCCATGGCTCTTGTTATGACCAAATAACAAGAAGATAAGATTGTACAGAGCTGGCCCAGCCCCACACTGGATACAACACTAAGGAGAACTGGTGCTGCCCCTCACCAGCTGCAACACTCAGGAGAAAGGGTCCTACACCTCATATGAGCAGCACAATAGAGCTGACCCTGTTCACAAAGGCATGAGTGAGTTAGCCCTGAGGGCATGAGAATGGGAGAGAAAGTAGTGATCTTCTCGTCTGCCATGAGGCAAAGATGCTCTCCTCTCACTCCTTGACACCTGAAGCAGGTATGGGACCGGATCCAACCCTTCAACAGCAGCATCCTTTGGGAGAACAGGCCCTGCACCTCACCAGGGCAGCTTAGTAGAGTTGAACCTATAGACACAGGTGTAGGTGAGCCAGCCCTGAGGGCATGAGAGGAGCATAGCTGGTACTGCCTCTCTCTTCTGCAGTGTGGAAAGATGGCCTCCCCCTTTGCCCCTACTACCTCCTTCTGTCCTGGGAGCTGACCCACTGCTTTACCAGCCACCACACTCAGGAAAGTGAGCCCTGCACCTTTTCTAGGAAGCACAGAGGACCCTGTTGAGATGGGAGGAGGTTGCTGGGGTCAGAAGAGGGAGAGAGCTGCCCTTCTTGTCCCTCACCAAATGTAGTGCTGAGGAGAGCAGTGCTGCACCTCACCTGGGCAGCACAATAGAGCAAACTCTGTTGGACGTGTGAGCCAGCCCCAAAGTTGTGAGCATGAGAGAACTGTCCCCATTACTGCTCTGCCATGCAGCAATGCAGGTGGGAGAGAGATATTCTCCTTACTGCGTACTCTTCACCACCTGTGATGGATAAGGGAGCTGATTCTTCTTCTTCTTCTTCTTCTTCTTCTTCTTCTTCTTCTTCTCCTCCTCCTCCTCCTCCTCCTCCTCCTCCTCCTCCTCCTCCCCCCTCCTCCTCCCCCCTCTCCCTCCTCCTCCTCCTCCTCTTCCTCTTCTTCCTCTTCTTCCTCTTCTTCCTCTTCTTCCTCTTCTTCCTCTTCTTCTTCTTCTTCTTCTTCTTCTTCTTCTTCTTCTTCTTCTTTTTCTTCGCTGCAGTACTCAGGAAAGCGCACCTGTTCCTAACCTGGGCAGCACAGTAGAGCTGACCCTGTTGGCAGAAGCTTGGGTGAGGTGGCCCTGAGGATGTGAGAGTAGAATAGCTGACCACACCCATCACCTGCCATATGGTAACGAGGGCAAGGGATGGATGCCATCTCCCCCTTGTCCCTGCCCCCTGTGGTGGGCAAGGGAACTGACCCTGTTCTTTACCAGCTGCAGCTCTTAGAAAAGCAGAACCTGCACCTGACCTGTGCGGCACAATGGAGCTGACCCTATTGATGGGGGTGCAGTGAATGGGTCTTGAGAATGTGAATATGGGAGAGCCTTGTCCCACCCCTCTTCTTCCATATGGTGATGTGGGAGAGAGAAAGATGCCCTCTGCCTCCCCTGGCCCTCAACATCTAAGGCAGGTGGGAGAGCTGGCCAGAAGGTCTTAAGAATAGGACTTCTGTCCCTGCCCTCACCAGCTGCAGCATTCAGGGAAGTGGCCACTTCACCCTGTCTGGGCAATAGGATCCTGAAGGTATGGGTGTGAGAGAACCTACCCTGAGGGCGTGAAAACAGGAGAAGCAGCCCAGCCCTTTGCTCATCTCTACAAAGGCTGAAGTAGCCAGGACAAAGCTAGAGAGCTCACCCTGGTGGTGAAGAGTGAGGAGACATGGCTAACTGACCAACCCTGCAACTACCCAGGCCCAGAACTAGGGTTATTCTTTAGTCTGTCCCAACATCCACCCCATCTATGATCTACTGGGGAACATGAAGGAACTGGTCCTGCAGACCCAAAGCTGTAGGATCTCTGTGACACAGGGCACCAACAGGATATCAAAGAGGAGTCTGAGTCAGGCCCCAGCATGAATGATGTAGCAGAAACCAGAGGCCTCAAACCAGACCAAGCACACTGCAATGAACACTTACAAGTAAAGATATATGGATAGAAGGGTTTACTGTGTGATCCACTGTGTCAGACTATAGCTCTCATGACAAGATTTTTTTTTCATTTTTCTCTTAATTTTTTTTATTTTCGGGGGTTGAGAGGGTGGATACAAAATAATGGCAAATGAATAGGATCAATATGCATGATGTGAAAGATACGAAAAAAATAAATAAAAAGAAACTGTGTGACTTGGGCAGTGTGTGGGACTTCTGGCAGTGGGGCCAGGATTTATCCCTTGTGCAAGAACTGTCTTTTTAATCCCATTTCCGATAGAGGGATACCTTGCTCAGGCTTGATGGGGGAGGAAGCAGACTGGTCCTGCTTCAACTTGATTTGCCAAACATTGTTGACTGCCCTTGGTGGGAAGCCTTAATCTTACTGAGGAGTAGATGAGGGAGGGGGTGAGCGAGGAAGCTGAGGGTGAGTGGGAGGAAAGGAGGGAAGAGAAACTGTGGTTGGTCTGTGAAATGAAAATAAAAACTTTTCAATTAAAAAAAAAAGGTTTTGATGCATTCATAGATACAAATAATCTTTGGTTTTTGTAACTGGCTAGGTTAAGAAGATAGTGGTTGGTTTTCTTCCAGTTCCCAGAATAAATGGAATTGAAAAGGTCAAAAGCACAACTTCTATGACAATAGAACACAACTCAGGCCCATGTTCCTTCTCAGATGCTGCAGAGTTCCATCGCCAACAGCACTCCTCCCTCACATCCACAAGCCTAAGAGAGTACAAAAGTGAAGAGTGCCACTGAGTGAAAGAAAGCCCAGGGCGAAGCAGAGGAAGGTCATAGGTCATGTCTCAGGTCAGTCTATCCACCTGAGTTCATGGGTGCCCTAGCAATATAGAACACAGACACTAAAAAAAATATTCTATTCATAACTTCTGAAATTAAGTAAATAAAACTACCTTAAGATCCAGCAATAAATACCAATATTAGATACTTATAAAAATATAGAAGAGATCCATACACCCCTAAACTCATTGTATCAATATTCCCTACAACCAGAAGGAATCACCTCAATAAATGCACAGGGAAGGGCTTGAGAAATAATCTGCTAATTAAAAGAACTTACTATTGTTATAGGGTCCCTAGCACCCACACTGTGACTCACAAACACCTGTAACTACAGTTCCAAAGGATGTGATGTCCTCTTCTGACCTCCTTGGACATTATACACACATGATGCACTTACAAATGTGCAGGTAAATACTCACAAACAGGAAAACCTTTTTCTATTGCATAGGAAAAAATACAGTGCATATACACAATGGAACACAAGTTAGTATTAAACAAGAGAAAGGGGAGGAGGCATCCTATGATTTGTGACAACAGGAACCTGAGGGCATTCAGTGAGATCTGCCAGGCACAAAAAGACAAACTGTGTGCTCTCACTTATCTATGCAGACCTACACAGTTGATCTGATAAAAAGAGAATCGTAACTGGTTGTTGCTAGCATTTATCCAAGGAAGCCAAGGTCTGTCAACATTATTGAGGCAATCTTACATGCCACTAATATGTTCCCCAAAGCCATGAAAACATATCTCACATGAGCCCTCTAGACCCTATTAGATGAAACTATTTCATGGGGCTAAAGTGACATCATTCTCATTCAAGAAGTAATAAAACAATAACTTCCACTATGGGAATCTACATCAGGTACTCGAGTCTTTATTCTAAGCTGACAATGGATTTTTAATTAGTTAGTGCTTCTGAAAGGTCAATGTATTAACTTTTGAGATCTTTTCTTAATCCTTAGGACGTCCATGCACATTTAGAAAAACGCAGGTGTTTAACAAATTTTGTCCAGTTAAATGGGCCTCTGTGATCTGAAATTGGCATAGGCAGGTGGCTGCCAGGTCTGCTCTACTTTGGGAAATAGATGTATTTCTCCTCTCAGCGAGTCTCGGTGGGAAGGGGAAGAGAACGAGGAAGGAGAGTACTGACAGACAGCAGCAGGGAGACTCTACGCTCAGCATCTTGTCCTGGTGGTATATCCAACTGCAAGATTTATAACCTTCTTGTTACCATGTATCAGCTTCAACACTTTCCGTGAAGTCTTCAATAACTTCGATGACATCTTGCTGAGGGGTTTTGTCATTAAAAGCCTAAAGCTGGTCATTAACAAACCTTCTCTGCAATCATCCACCGCTGTGCTAGCTCAGGCATGGATCTAAGTGGAAAGTTGGACTGCCTTGGAAACTTTCTAGAAGAATGCATTTTTATTGTGCAGAGTATATTTCTTTAGGGGAAGACTCCCAATCATTTCATCATTTATTTCTCATTATCTATGGACTAACCCTTCCCTTATAGACACAATCAAATTCAACAAACATGTGTAGAACACTACTATATAATAGGAGCAATGCTTGGGGCTAAATATATAATTAGGAAAAAACACAGCTCAGCCTTCAGAGGATTCATGCCCACCCCATCTCCCCACAAAAAAAAAATTATTCACCATTCACAGAACTTTTTGTGATATGGTGAAAGCCAATGCATGTGTTATTGACATCATTTTGTTCATTTGTCACTGTCTCTTGGAAGATGCATGTCCTTAATAACCTCATCTTTGTGATTAAATGACTGGAGTTATGCCGGCTTAAGAAATCAACCAGCTGAGGTGTCCATCAACAGGAGAATAGATAAAGAAAGCATGGTGTATATGCACAGTGGTGAAATGACAACATTTGCAGAGAATAAAAACTAGATGGTACTGAAGATCATTACGTTAAACAAAATAAGCCAAACTCATAAAGTCAAGTAGTATATTTTAGCACATACTCAGATTCTAGATGAAAAGCATGAAGGTAGAAAGGGTCTTTGAGGAGAGATGGAGAAGTCTAAAGGGAGATGGAAGGGGGAATGAGAGAGAGAATTGCATATCTGTGGCTTCAAACCAGAAGGGAAGACAATTTGGAAGAGGAAAGGGTGCAGCATCAAGAGTGGGTGGAGGGAGAAGGAGGACAGTAGGGAAAAGGGTGAATTAGAACAAAGCATCATAGTACCTGTACATGAAGAGGGCGAGTTAAGCATGATGACATACATGGATAACTCCAGCACCCAGGGAGGAGGGCAGGAGGATTAAAACATCAAAGCCAACTTCAGCCCTTTGAGACCCTGTCTGAAAAGTAAATTTGAAAAAGAAAAAGAAAAACAAAACAGAAATAGAAAAGAAAAGAAGGAGGAGGAAAAATCATATGGAATTTCATTACTCTGTATGCTAATTAAACAAACTTTTATTAGGAGTGTTTATAAAACCAATTTTCTCCCAGTTAGTGAGCTTTTAACTTGCAGAACCAGATCTCAAAAACAGGTTTAGCATAACTTTGCATGGGTTTACCTATCCTACACAGCCACACAAGATCAGGCCACTAAAAAAGTATGGGAAGGATCTGTAATCTCAGTCTGAACAAAGACAAATCAAGCTGGATGTAGTCAGAAGTAAGCAAAGGCAAGGAAGAATAGGAGCCCTGGATGGAGTCACTTTCATGAGAATTAATTAGTAGTGCTGGCTGGAGCCGTGCTCAGAAGAGTCCTGTCTGCTGCCATCTCTCCCCCTTCTATCTATCCACTGCACTAAGAATGGAAGATTTCCATTCATAAGCATTTGTACAGGGATGTCAGGATTGCCCACATACTCTGAGTATCCACCACTGCTGCTAAGCTTATAAATAGAATAAAGACTCATAGGCTGTATGAGATACAAGCTTTTTCACACATCACTGAACTCCAAACATACAAAAATCCATCTAAATAATTTTTTCTGCCAACACTTTGGTTTTTTTCACCTAAATTTGAGCCCCCTCAGAAGGACATAATCAGAGGAGATTCCTCTCCCCATTTCCATGAAGGAGTTGACCAAATGGCCAATGCTTCAAACAGTTATAAAGCCTGCAAGTATGAGAGACTCCTCTGCTGCAATGTGGAAGGACAAAAGGAACAGGAAGTAATAAGTCCTCCATATGGTATTTCTCACTTTAAAAAGTTATAATACTCTTTGCTATGGGGGAAGGATAAAAATCAAAGGACACATTGTGGAAGGCAGTGCTCACCTTCCACCAAGAGTTTAAACTCGAGTCCACAGGCTTGACAACAAGTACCTTTGTCACCTGAGCCAACCCACAGGCCACATAATGTTACCTTTATTATTTCCTTTACTTTTGTGATAATAATATAAATCATCCCCCCATACCCTTCCTCCTTCTAAACCCTCTTGTATACCCTCCTTTGCTCTCTTCTAAATTCACATCCTCCTTTTTCATTAATGGTTGAGAATATATATTAATTACATAAGGACATCTTGTTCAATCTATATAATGTTACTTGTATATTGGTTATCAAACATTTGGTGTCCGATGAGCAATTGATGTGCTGAGAAGATGATTTATACTCTTGGTGCTCATTGATTGACTGTGGTTCTTTGCATGGAGTTGAAGCCTGGTAAGTATCCTGACATCCACAGGTCTGTTATCTTTTGTCAGCTCATGTTTATACAGTCATGTAGGTTAGACTTTAAATAAAAAAAACTTGTGATGAGAATATTTTAAGGATGCACATTTTGTAGCAATAATTCCCACTGGTTGACAGCCTCCAATGTGTTTGACAATGGCTTAGAGAGTTATGCTGTAAACTATTAGGTGAGATGGAATCTTTATAATAGCTCTGCCACTGAAACTGTTATTCCAACACTTACCCAGAAACACATCAGGGACCAACAGGTTAAGCTATTTGCCAAAGGTCCCACATTGAGCAATTTGCAAATTTGAAATCTAAGCCTAGTTTTGTCAAGTTTAGTGTGCAGCTTTACTGTTATTGTATCTATGTTAATTAAAATACATCCTATTTAGAGATGTTTAAATAAAATTAAACAATGCAATAATAAAAAGCACTTTGAGTGTCCCCCCACCCCACTCTGCCTCCCCCTCCCCATTTCTTCCCTTTTCTTTTTCTTTCCCGGAATGAGACAGAAACATTAGCTTACATTTAGTGCTCAATAAATTGCTGTGGGATTTTTACCTGGGGAGCTCTGAAAACCCTGCAGGTAGATATCATCGATCCAACTATAGTGTCATTATGTGGCTGTCCATATGCATGATGTTGAGTGGGGGAGGCTGTGTTCACAGGAGTCACAAAGCCATCATCCATCTGACACCCTGGGTTGTTGGTGGGCTCTTACCTGCAGGGCTTCCCACAAATGTCTTCCTTGAACTGTTATTATTTTTAATTGCTCACAGGATGCTTCTTACTAGGAAAGTCCTTGCCAACCAAGATTATCAGCACTGCCTCTAAGGGGTCTCAGAAAATCCATGAGTAGCTCCAGCTGGTAAGAAGCCAGATATATAGCCCTGAGATTTTCCCCAACATTACAGAACCAGCTGACCCCTTCCAAGACATGGAGGACCACTGCAGACATCCTAGCTGAGGTCTGAACAGCAAGTTTAAGGAAAAGGCTTTGTGATAGGGGGACAAAAATCATGGTGTCTAGGAAAATCCTCGATATGGTGTTAATAACACATTCTTCTTTGTCATAGAAAAAGTTATTTAGCAGCTTTTTATATAGGCAAGTGATGTAGACTCTCTACAAACTGGTTTCCTCATCTGTAAGGAAGAAGTAATTATCCAAATCGCTCTTTGGGATTGAAATGAGATAATGGCATCAATAAAACTCTTTTGTTCCTATCAGAATGAAGTTAAGAAGAAAGTGTTTAGTAATAACTTCTAAGGAAATAAAATAAAAGTCTCTCAAAAAATAAACGCAACCAGATTTTATGAAGTACTAGTATAAAAGACTTGAGCACCATGAAAGAACTCTCCCTGCTTCCTGGCTCCTTCCCTTCCCACGCAGTAGCTCCTTTCTTACTGTTCTGAACTCATAAGCAGAATCCAGCTACCAACGGCCCAGAAACTGGCTTCTCCACCCTACACAATATAAGAAGCAAACTTATCCATTCAAGTTCTAAGTCCAGTGAGAAACTGGGATTGGCTCAATTCACATCCTGTAACTTCATCTAAACCAGCCCACTGTATATTGGTGAGGTTGGTGTTGGGTTTTCGCATGAGAAGAGACACACAAACTACCAAGGTCGCACGAGAGTTTATTTAGGAGAGTTGCCAGGCAAGTACAGGAGCAGAGAAGAAGAGAAGAGACAGACTACAACATGGCATTTTTAAGACAGAGGGTGGGCACAGGTTTACATAGCCACATTTAGAGGCCTGCCTCCTTACGTGGGCGTCCTGCCAGAGCCATGTTGGCTTCACCATGTGGCTGCTATATACTAGGAATCTTTGTTTCACCCAAGGCCATGTTGGGTTCACCACATGGAGTGTCAGGAATCCTTACAGTTGGTACTCTCTCCAGTTTCCCAAGATCAACTTGTGTTGTGCTAAGGCCACAAAATGAGACTATGACCATCTCACAGAAGAAAGGAGACTTGCTATAAGAAAAAAATAATTCCATGCAGAACAAATTACTAACATCTAATATAAAAATATATTAAAGATAACTCATCAATATCCATCCCAAAATAAATACACTCATGTTTAGATATTCGTCCAGGATAAATACATATTAATTTAGATATTTTGTCAATATACAAATGTCTGAACATTTTAAAGGTTTATATCTTTTTAAAGCCTAAGCAAAGATGGTATTGTATACCTGGCTTGGTGGTACATACCTATAGAGGGAAAAGTACCAGGAGTTCAAAACCAGCTTTGACGAACAGTGAATTTAATGCTAGTCTGGGATATATAAGAACTTGTCTCGAAAAGACAACAAATCAGAAAACAGAAACAGCATTATATATTAGTTATAATGAAAATACATAGTATGTTGTAAGATGAGAAAGATAACACATGGTAAAAAATAAATGATATTTTTAAATACATAATACAATCACTAGTCAACGTACTATGGGGTTATGTTTCAATAAACCCACGGTTAAGTTTAAAATGGTTGTATCAGCCCTAACTAACTTGCCACCAGCTAAGCAACTCTGTGCATCATGTTCTTGATTATTCTGCATTATGACAGAGACTCACTGAGAAACATGGCTCTCAGCTCCTACCTGGTTTTAACAGAAGATAAGACAATGGATTGCCTGCTCAAGAAAACGTCAAAATTCAGTATTCCAGATTCCCTTTCTACTGAGTGACTATCATCCTCTTCATTATAAAGTATAAATATCTTAAGTTGAGGTAGCATCATTTACATACATCCTGTTTATTTTCCAGCCGATAATCTAAAGACACAATAGAAAGTTAACATGCTCCAGAATAGAATTTTGCTTGTCAATCCTGTTTCATTTTCCAATCCTTTAGAAACCCAAATTAACTCACAATTTCTGCTCTCACATTCTGTTACAAACTCACATCTCTAAATGGCTACATCTATAGGCCTACCACTGAGTGTTTAGCATGAGAAATTTCAGGGATTGTACCAAGCACTTAAAATCATTTCAAAAACTAACAAAGATGCCTTTCTGTAAGTAGCAATAAACAGAATACCAAATTAAAAATAGAAAAGCTTAATTCCTATTTTTGTCTCTTTTCCCAAACACACACATACTAATTTTAAACAAGTCATTCTGGTTGCCTGTGTCTATCCTCTGTGATGAATAATGGTTGTTAATTTGACTATTTTAGATTCAATGAGACAAATGAGGCACACCTCTGGGTATGCCTACAAGAAAATTATCCTAGAGTTCATTTAAAAAAAGAAGATACAACCTAAATAGGGAGGAAAACACCCCATAGGCCAGGGGTTGTGTGGAATAACATCTGGGAAAGAAGAGAAAATCAGAGTGTACCTTCATCCCCTTTCAGGGTTTTCTATTTGACCATGAAGAGAACAACTCTGCTCATCCACAGCACCCACTGACAAGATGTAAGATCAAATAAACATGGACTGAAGCCCCTGAAGCCATAAAGTATAACCAATGCTTCCTTTTTAAAACTCTTCTTTCTGGTATTTTGCTAGAAAAACATGACAGTAACTAATGAACTACTCATAAGTCCATATGAGAGCCTCCCTCTCCTCCAGGATAAAAATCTCAGAAAATCAGCAGTTTAACAACATACCAGACTCATTCACAGAGATGAGTAGAGAGGAATCTCAGAGGAGGAGAGATTTCCCTTTATTTTCAGAAGTAAATTCTTACTCAAAAAAGAACACATTTTTTAATGTCATTTTTCAAAATATCTTTATCTTTGGTTATATTGTAGGAAACTGATTATTGTCTGCCAGTAACTCTAGACATCAGTAAAGAATAACTCCACAAATATCAGGCTTTAGAAATTACTCTTTTGTATCACATTCCAGAATCCCTTTTGGGTGATTCCCAAGCAATTTTGTAAAGACTAACTCCTGAACTTTTTAATAGAATGATAATAAACAAATATGGCTGTTATGATTGAAAAAGAGTAAATTGCAGTCTCACTTTGTGTAACTTCCAGCTATGACTCCTTTATCGAAATAAGAAATAAAACAGAAGCAGTGACAATGTTCTAAAAACAATATTCCAAAGAAAGCTGAAGGAGAAAAGACAAGGTGGCAGACTAATTAGTAATGCCTATTATCAATTAATAATTATGGCCCATAATCTCTTATCAAATATTAAAAGAACTCTCTTGGTAGAGTTGGCAACATCATCATCATCATCACCATTGTCATTATTATCATCATCATCTTGTCTGGAAAGGTATTCACATACCTCTATCTAACCAGGCTGCTTAGTTGTAGTTCAAACACTAGAATAAAATCCTTGTAAATACTGTCAACTCATTTTTGACAGGATATCAAGATACACAAATGAGTATGCTATAGCTGAGCAGTGTTGATGTTTTATTATATCGAGTGGTTTTACCACCATTCTATTCTTGTTACCCTCAACTACAATTTAGGAAATGCTGAAGACAGTTGCATTTTCCTTGATTCAATTTCAGCCTAGTGGAAGCTAGACCTAATCCTCACTTTCCTCTTTTCTAAATACCTGCTCTCTCCTCTCCTAATTACATGGCTTTATACTAATTTACATGAATTTCAGCTTTCAAAATCAATGGTCTTTGCTGAATGCAAATAAGCACATGGGAAAATTATATTAAGTTTGCACAATTGATCTTTCATCATTTCGAATGGTACCTTTGAATAGTTCCTGAAATGTCTGTCTGAAATACTCCCAACGCTGAGTGTCATCAAGAGATGGGGGGTCACACTGGGGAAACCCATTCTCGGTGATGTAAATTACAGGGTTATTATATGTATCCTAGAACAAGAGAGCAGAAGTTTCATTCCAAACAGATGTTAAAAAAGAAAAAGAAAGCTCATAAAATCAGGTGCATTACCCTCTATCTCCTGGAAGCTACAACCCCAAAACTAGTTTTCATCAAATTGCACTGACCCTATTAACTTAATTTTCCACACACTGACCTTTTATGACTAACAATAGAAAAGCAAAACTGTGCAAATGTCCATGAAGACAGTCAAATGACTCTTAACATAATGAGAAGACAGAAATATCCTTCTTCCCATCAGCATCTGATGATTGTCACTGCTCCTTAACCCCTTGGTCCCGCTGGCAGGTACATTTTCCATCACCCACAGGAGGAGTCCAGAAAACTGGTACCTTAAGATTTTAATTTCAGCTACCAGCATAGGGGAGACTCAGAAAACATTCAGTTCTCTTTCCTTAAAATGCCTTTTCTAACCACAGCAGTGACACTAGCTTGAAAAATGTATCCATATCCACACAACAGAATTTAACTCACATTTTAATATTAAAGCCAGCTAGTTAACACTAATGAACTCAAATCTTACCCTTCTCTTTCCAGCCAACAAATGGACACACTAACTCCTAAGATTATCCCTTTTGGTGTTCATACACACGAATATATATGACTTCCCAGAGTATGATTTGGGTACACATAAGCACAAATAAATCATTCATTTACCTTAATATATTTCAGTAGCTTACGTATTCCCCATGGCACCACGTAAATCCAACCTACATTCTTCCAAGATGGATTGGGAAAGAATTCAATTTCCACATCCTGAAGGAAGTGGAGTTCTCCATCCTTATTCTCCTGGTGCCTGACTAAGCGAGTTGTATAATATTGAACAGCAAAGAAATCAGCAGTGCCTTTGATCATTTTCTTCTCCTCTTCTGTGAATTCTGGAAGCCGTGATGATGGATAGCCTTGCTTTTTACTCATGGAGGCAATCTGGGTTTTGACAAGTTCAGGATAATCACCATCAATAAATATGGGTTTCGCAAAGAAATCCAACTGGAAATTGATGGCCCTCTTAGTGGCTTCCTGGTCAAGCACTGAGTTGGGATCTGCTGGTTCTAACCAGCAAAAAAATAATGACAGGGATACAAAACCCTTCTGTTCTTTTCGGAATAAAGAATCATAGCTATGCCAGGATCTGGCATGAGCCTTAATCAAATTATGAGCTGCTTGATAAGCCCCAACCCCAAAGTGAGGCACTCCAGGAGCAAAGAGACCCATGTCATAGGCCAAAACAGCCAGAGTGTTAGGCTCATTTATGGTGATCCATTGCTTCACTCGGTCTCCAAAGGTCCTGAAGCAAAACTGAGCATATTTGTCAAAGACTTCAACAATTGCTTCTGACAACCAACCTCCTTGGTCTTCTAAAGCCTGAGGCAAATCAAAGTGATAGATGGCCACTATGGGCGTCACCCCATTCCTTAACAAGTCATCTATAATTTTGTTGTAATAGTCAATTCCTAGGGGGCGAAAACATAAAAGAAACAAAAAGTTATTTTTTAGTAGGTTTGTCAACATGTTTTATTAAACAGATATTGGTATGAGTCTTATTCAAAATAAGCTATATTATATATTTAAGTTAATCAATGAGAGGTTGGGAAGAAGCATGGAGAATGCCAGACAAGACAGGATAATCAGGAAGTGATGGTGAGATGAGGAGACAGGCTAGGAAGATAAATGCTCCAAAACGGATACATTTGAGGAAGTTGTTGTCATTTAACATTATGCATTTTTGTGTCTATTGAAATCAATGTTATAAAAACACAAGCTCTATATAAAGTTGGAATGTGCAATTCATCTCTAAATTTCCAAATTCTATATCAAAAGTTCAGTGAGGAATAAAGATCTGTTCAATAAATAGATCTCAGTAGTATTAAAAAGTAAATAAAGAAAGCAAATCGAATCACTGCCTCAGTTCTTTGCCAGGCCAATTTGTCTTACAAGTTTGGAGTAAGAGATCCACTGAAAACACACAAAAGTTTAGCATATAAGACAGGTACAGCAGGATATGCCTGTGGCCCCAAATACTCGGAAAAATTTAAGATCAGTCGCAACAATATGATGATAGCCTTTTTAGGAAACTAAAAGGTTCCACATGTATTCTAGAATGTGGATAAAAGATACCAAGAGTCCTTACATACTGTGCCCCTCTGGTTGAAGTTCAGTCTATAATTATGAAAATCTAAAAAAATACCAATAAAGCCCTTTCTTTCTCTCAGGGTATTATTCCAGGATAGCATGAGCCATCCAGTACTGGCCAAATTGTTATAGAGTTCAGAAGAATGCTATTAAGTTTAAGAGGCTCTGCCTCAGAAACCAAGACCAAGAAGATATTGCCACTAGCTTTATAGAATGACTCTTACCTTGAAAGTGACTCTCTAAGGAGAGGGTGAAGGTAGTACTGTGCCTGGCTTCATGTTTAAAAGAATCAAAGCAACAATCACTTAGAGGAGCAAAGCTTTCCTGGGTTAAGATGTCTCAAGAGAAATGGTGTGAGATCATTTGTAGCTTTGCATTGGAGGCTTACTGACAAGGAAGATCTCTTTTAACTTAGTGAATATAGAAACAGACGTCTGCACTGTCCACCCATTCAGCCACCCCTTTGTTCATTGCTTAAATGCATATTTACAGAAACACAACTACATGCTGTTCAGAAAAACTTAGAAAGCAAAGCATGTCCCTCTTGGTGAACTTACAAGAACTCTACAAATAATACAGATCCACTTATAAACAGGTAAAGATGGTAGGGCTACATGGTACATATAATGTTCAGCATTTCATTTTTAAATGAAGTAAGTAATACCCACCCTAAACTCAGGGCATCTGCAAGCATGCTCTGAAAACAACGTGTCATAATGGATTCAAGACTAAATTGTTGTAATAGATTTTGGTTTGGACTTTTGGGGCTTGCACTAAACGTTTAGTTTTATTTTTGGCTTTGCTTAGTTTTAAATACTTATGTATAAGTTTATATTATTTTTATGTTAATTGACTTAGTGCTTAGGTTATATGGTTTGCTAACTCCTTCATCTGAATTTAATTTATTTTGTTTAGTTATGTGGTTTGGCAATTTTTTAGAGTACTATTTTAGGTTTTTTTGTGTTTGTTGTTGGTTTTTTGTTCCAACATAATATCACTACACTAAATTATGATACAAGCCTATTTAAAGTTCATTGCCATCTGTCACCTACTAGTCCTATGTTCTTAGGCTACTAAACATCCCATTGCTCATCTGTAAAATGAGGATAACACTAGAAACCTACTTCAGTATATTATTGTCTGAGAGTTTAATCAGTTGATAGACTGAATATGATAAGAACATTTCTTAACACATAATAAGGGTTGAGTACAGGTTATCTGTCATTCTACTAATTAATATTATTGTTAGATAAATATAAAGGGACATCACAAGACAGTAAGAACAAAATGTTTCTTAAAGAGAACAAGAACCAATGTTCAAAATACCCAAGGAAATACAGAGATTAAGAGCATGCAAGGAAGAAAACGGGCAATGTACTCAGTTTGCTACATACAAAAAAGTCAATTACCATCATCCAAATATGGTAGGTACTCAAGAACAGTTGGGAGAAAGGAAAAAGACAAAGGGCTTCGGGCATGCTCTAACTGGAATTGCTGACACAGGCAGCTGGAAACAGGCTGAGTAGAAGTGAGTGTTTTCTGTGATTAGTTTGGGGAGCATAGTTAGCTCTCTCTGGTTGGCCTTAGTTGGATGCAGATCTATGATGGGAACAAAATCTGCAGAAAGTGCAAGTTATTAGCTAATCCTGATAATTCTGGGCAGATAGCTACAGAGGTTGTGGTTTAGCTGTCGGGGCTTCTTATGTGGGTCAGAGTTTTATTTTCATATGCTGTCTGACCAGTGTTTATATAGTCCCTCTCTTTAAAAAGGCATTCCTGAGAACTGTAAGTTTGGGTACTTCATCACAAGAGAAGGAGAAAGGAGGGAAGAAAGCAGAATAAACAGAAATCATGTTTTGTACCAGGGTATTGTTGACCTGTCTGAGTATTTTTAGTTATGGCTCACTCGTGTGGAAAAGAGAAAATAACATGAGCCACACATATGAACTCCATGTTTTGGGAACAGATTTGTTTGAAACTGTAACAGAATAACTCCTTCTCTTCCTGAAGATGCTCATGGAATAAATGAGTATGCTACCTTACAGAGCCAAAAACTACTAAGTGAATGAAATTGAGGTAAAGACCTTGACATGAGGAGGTTTCTCTAGACATTTATAATCAACTCAATATGACATAAGTCCTTAGAAGTAGAAAAATATGGCAGAAAAACAATGATCAGAAGATATAACAATAAACAAGAAGTGAAGACTATGATTTATTGAAAGGGACTAGTTTGCTACCCCTGGCTTTGATGATAAATAAAGATAGCCCAAGCCAATAAAAGCAAGTGAGAGTGGCCCTCAGAATATAGCCAGCAAGAACATGAGGACTTTAGTTCCAATTGTCAACAACACACATGAACTGAGACAGAGACTACCTCAAAAGCTTTAGAAAGCAAAACAGTCCTGCAAATGTCTTGGTTCCAGTTAACAGAGCTCTGAGGTCATATATTTGTATTGGTTTAAGCAGCTGAATCAGTGATGGTTGACTTTGGTAGCAATTGAAAAGCAATATAATTTCCAAATATGTGTAAAGCTTTCCTTTTCTATCTCAAAAAAAAAAAAATCCAAACCCATCTCTTGACCAATATAAATTCACACTTCCCAGATTGTAACTGGGATATCTAAGGTAATATGGTACATTAACTAACCTTGGTATTGGTAACCTTCAAACTCTTGATAATAAACACTTTCCACTGGCTTATCTTGCATATGAGTTTTTTTAATCTATACTATATACCAGGTGGCATGCACTTTTGCATAATTCTAGCACAAAGCCCAAGCGAGGGGCAGTTTTGTCCCTATTATACCAATGGAAATTGCTATCAAGAGAACCTGAGAATTGTCAAATGGAATTGGCTATATTTAGTTCCACACTGAGCCTAAGGTTTCCCACGACAACATATTATCTCTCCTGTTTACAAATGTTCCTGACCAGGAAAACGTGAGTTTTCATTAGCCTCAGCTTCTACCTACTGAGACTTGGTCATACTATCAGATCATTTTATTATTCTTTTATGAGGACTGTTTAATGATAACCAATCAGTTTTAATTCAGGCAACATGATAATCATGAGTTGACATTAAATACATTTTATGTGTTTAGGTATTCATGTTCTGTTGCATAATTTATATGTAATATCCTAGAATGGTATACCTTTTTGCTTCAGCCTTTTACAATTTTTCTGTGAAGTTGTAGAGTGGTGTGTGTGTGTATGTGTGTGTGTTTGTGTGTGTGTGTGTGTTTGTGTGTGTGTGTGTGTGTGGTATGTGTTAATAGGGAGGGATCAAAGCTAAGGCTTTCATAAACACAAGGCAGGCACTCTGTCACTGAGATGTTTTCCCAGCTGAAATGAGATCCTAAGAGTAGAGCACCATATTCAGACAACTTAGTCAAAGGAACTTGGACAAATCCTTGGCCTCTGCATGCCTACAGTCCTCATTTATGAAGGAGAAGTAATAACAGTGCCACCTGGTGACTACTTTAAGAATTGGATAAGATCATATTGTTGAAGGTGTTGAGTTTTACTTACCAGTAAGGCTGGTAAGTAAGATTCAATGACAGCTAACCCTCCATGTTCTCAAGTAACTACCTGTTACCAATCTGAAGGTCTTGACATTGAAAGGTCATTTGAACTCTGTTCTGTTCCAGATATTTTGAACAAGATTGACTCTCTGAAGAAGTAAAATTTCTACTAATTTCTCTCATAATCAATACCACATCTTTGTTTTAATCCCTTTTCTGTTTGTTTTATCTTTGAAAAGATAGAGTAGATCTGAAATGTAGGAAAAAATAAACCATCTCAGACTAACTGACATAACAAGAAAGCATGGGACACTTGGGTGGTGGAGCTGGAAAAGTAAAGTGGATATTGTTTGAAATAATATGATAATATCAGATGCCTAGTGACAAAAATTAACTACAGCTGGAACCCAAAGAACTTGAATTCTGGGGTTATTTGTCTCACTGGGACCTCTCATATGCTGGCTTTTCTCTTCTTAATATATCTCTTCTTTTCCTCCATTTCAGAACCACCTACAATTACCATGGTTTTCCAAAGGCCATTGTAACTGCCAACATGACCTCAAATCCTTGTACAGCCTACTAGACAACTCAGTCTTTTCACTTGACCAAATCCAGACTTCACTGAGAGAGACAACTTAGCCAGGCCATCTTTTCCCATGAGGCCACAGAAGGTAGACACCAAAAGGGATGGGCATTTTCCTTTGTCCCATCAGCAGTGAGCAGGAGAGGTATGGGGTTATACAAAACAAAGAAATGGGGGAACTCTGTTATAAAAGAAAATGGTTAGACGTTTCAGAAAGCATGCTTCCAGGAAGACAGAGATGGGGAAGAACAAGAGGAGGAGAAAGAAGGAAAGAAGAAAAAAAGAAAAGGAGAAAGCACAGGTCTGTACAGTCTGTAGTTGAGGGAAGCACAGTAGAGGAAGCTGAGCTCAGGTTCAGCTCTTCACCTGAGCCCTCATAGCTTTACATATTAGAAGCCAAATATTTTGCTCTCAATCTAGTACTTACTCTTGGTGGTTATGTACATATTGACAAATATTCATTTATTCAACCAATTATGTGTGAAATAAAAATGAAAAGGAGAATAAATGGGAGGGAGAGAGAGAGAGATGGAGGAAGGGAGGAAGAAAGGGAGGCTTGCAGGCAGGCCAAAATAGCCAACTATGAATTATAACAATTTGTTGTGGTCACATGTCCAACCTCTGTCAGATATGTGCTAATATTCTTTGAGTCACACCCCTAAACTAAATACCATCAGTTTCTTGAGTAGACCAAGGACTGTTTTAGTTTTCTGCTGCTGTAACAAATTGTCCATAAATTATCTACAGTTCTGGAGGCCAGAAATCCAAATAAATTTCAAGACATCTGGGTCAAGGTGACAATAGAGTCACCTTCTGGCAAGCTTTCAAGTACACTTCCCTGTCTTTTCTGGGTGACAGGGGTCTCTTGCATGCTTTCCTTTCAGTCCCTTTCTTCTTCTTCTTCTTCTTCTTCTTCTTCTTCTTCTTCTTCTTCTTCTTCTTCTTCTTCTTCTGCCCCTCCTCCTCCTCTTTCTTCTTCATCTCGTCTCCCCTTCCCAATCTGTTTCAGTTCTTATATTTCCTCTGAATCTAATCATTCATCTTCCCTCCTTTTATAACCCATGTGGTTACAGTGGTCACACACAGATCATCCAAGATAATCTCATCTTCATGTCCTTACTGCAAAGTTTCTCTTGCTAGCTGAGGTATTGCATTCATGGTGTATAAAATTCAAGACAGGAGCATGTTTGGCATGGGAGGAAACATTATTCAGTCTACAGTTAGACTGAACATAAAATACACGGTAGATGTAAGTTAGACATCTTTTGAAACCACTCCCACTAAGCAATCTTATACATGATGTCTTAAGTGAACAAGAATTTCTGCATGTATATTCACATTTTTCTTTCTTTCCAAGACTTGTGTCTTGTATTAATCCCATAAAACCTACATTTGTGGCAGATATGAAAATGCACTTAGACAACTATAAAATACAGAGCTATGTGATCTCAGCTGCCAACTCATTCTTTTCTTTTAAATCTTGGAAACTTGACATTTGAAAAAGAAAATCTATGCCACAATCTTATATTATAAAATATTCTGCCAGTTTGAGAACATAGAATTTTATAAGGTTCCAAATGTCCCATAATCAAACTTTAGAATGGGTAGTCAAACATACAGAGAGAGACAGAGACAGAGACAGAGAGACAGAAACAAAAAGAGAGATAGCTAGAGATTCAGACAAACAGATATTGATGAGAATGTATCTTGTGTTCTTAGGCAAAGACAGTAAGAGAGTTTGATTTGTTTTAATTCTTTACATGGTCTTTGAGAAAATGTTTAAATGGGGATGTCACACAATGGCCTTTAAGAGTTTAAACCATTCCAATTTCTTCAACAAATACTTCACAAGAATGAGCAACTGGTTGCTGAAATCTTACCTCCTATAAGAACCTCCTGTACCCTTTTATTCAGGAGACAGTCCAGACTATTATTCAGCTATGACTGAGGGCAAACACAAAAAGAGCTCTGTGAGGTGGCCAAATGGTCACTATGTGAGCTTGGCAAGCATCTGTCCTCATCACCCCCAGATCTCATAACTGACTCCAGCATCTTTTGTGCTTCCATGTCCATGCTCAAGTTCCTCTGTCTCTCGGATTATTGACTCACACTGGGTCTATGAACTTTTGGATATGTTAAGTTGATTCTCAGTGTTTAATATATTGGTACATCTTTATATTTTTTAGGTAAAAACCTTAGTGAAAGGCATGAAATCGTTCGATCTGCACAGTGCTTGCTTTGTAAGCCTGAGGACCTGAGTTCAGGTCCCAGAAACATCAGTTTTAAAAGCAGGGTTTGATGTAATAGGCTTGTGATATCAGAGCTGATCTGACAGATACAGGAAGATCCCTGAAGTTCACATGCTAGCTGAGCAAGCCTGAACAAACTGGTGCACAGAAGAAGACCCTCTCTCAAAAACAAAGGAGGAAATGAGGCTGAGAAGAGGCACACAAAGACTATCCTTTGGTCTCTATGAGCATGCACACATATATGCATATACACACACTTTGGGGAAGGAAGAAAGGAAGGAAAGAAAAGGAAAGGGAAGAAAAGAAAAGTCTTCAGAAAAAATATCTTCAGATTTTGGGCATTTTAGAGAGAAAAAGCAGAGCATGTATCATACAATAAGTTAACAACCACAATGACCTTGGGTCCATTTTACCTGTAGCAAAATAAATAAATATCTTCATAGAATATGATAAATCAAGATGATGAAGACAGTATTCACATACATTCACTTCTGTGTATGATGCCTGTTTAGTTGTGCAGAAGTTTCCCCAATAAAAGCCCTTGAAATTTTAGAACTTTAGTGAGGGAATGAATGGTAGGGCTGTCTTATAGACATGGTAGTCTTAATTCGGAAGATTATTATTCTGTATCTTCCAAAGTTATCTTTCTCATTGAAAATTCCACCAATGGAAAGAGTATTGGTAAGAGGGAACTTCTACTTATTTAATAAGCAAAATTATAGCAGAGTTCAAGTGGTTTTTCATGGCTTCTGGCGCACTCAATAATGACTACTAGAATTTGGATGTCAGATCTAAGCTGTTAGGTCTAAGCTGAACTCATTCATAACAAAATTTGTTATCTTGGAAATTTTGCATCCAGCCTTATGCCTATGGCCCATGTTAGTGAGGCTTCTCACTCATGGGCCTAACAGGATTATAAAACTGCAAAAGCAAGTACCTTGTTTGTCAAATGACTAACATGTATTACACGCTGAATAAAAGGAGATCATCACTGTACAATAAATTAAGAAACTATTTATTGAATCTCTCTCTAGAAGGCAGCAGACTAGATTACAGGACTCTGAAGTTATATGCCCTTCACACTATAAGCAATTCAAGAGATTCCCTTCCATCTGTGTCGTGAGTACACAGCAAAGTCTTGTTTTTTTTTTTTTTTTTAAAAAAAAAAAAGGACTTTATTTTTATTAAAATAATAGTATATAATAGAGTGACAAGAAAAAAAGAAATATGTAACAATGCCATTGTGTAGAATGAATAGTGTTGAGATCAAATAAACAGCAGAAGACTATATTAAATATAATTTCCAGTTCCCAAGCTGTTCAGTGGTTGTGGTTTGCAGCTTGGCTGATCTTTACTTTTTATTTAAAGTCCACTAATGAGTGAATACATCCACTGCTTATCTTTCTAGGTTTGTGATACCTCGCTCAGGAGGATATTCTCCAAATCCATCCATTTGCCTGCAAATTTTAGGATATTGTTTTTTTTTTACTGCTGAGTAGTACTCCATTGTGTAGATGTACCACAGTTTGTTAATCCATTCTTCAGTTGAGGGGCATCTAGGTTGTTTCCAGGTTCTTGCTATTACAAATAATGCACAGCAAAGTCTTTTAGGCATAAGTCATACTCAGTATAATCTGAATGAAATTAAATACAAAGTGTTCACAGCACTAATAATAAAGAGTATGAGAAATATACTATGAGCTTTGCATACTGCTAATAAGATTGTAGTGATAGATGGAGGCATAATTGTGGGTTAAGAAAAGGCCATTCTAAGCATGAAGAAGAATGTAAGCAAATTCCTCCAAATGTGAAAGGTGCACAGTATGTTTAATAAGTGGTAACGTATTTGGGAGAGTGCATATACAAACATAAGGGGAAATGGCAGCTTAGAAAACTTCAGAAGTGAGTTAAAACTAAGCCAACTAGAACCTAGAATGATACAGGAAGAAGAAAGTTTCTTATTGAGCCTTGAAAAAAATTAAATACATTTTTTCAATCTCCATTTTAGCAGGAGATGACCAAGTTTACTAAGAATTAAACCAAGTTTTAGGAAAGTTGAAGTGGTAGTATATAGAAGAAGGACTTGAGGACAGAAAGGGAGAAGACAGGCAAACCTGTCAGTGTGCATCAAAAAGTGCTCTGGGGAGCTCACTGAATCAATCAAGAACAGCTAGTGGGGAACCATCAAGAAAAGGAACTAGGCCCTCCAAGGACATCCATGCCTGACATGGGCAGTATGTAGATTCTCGAGGGGAGGGATCACACTGTGTTTCCATGTGTGGACTGGCACTTCGGAGCCCATTCCCTCCAGAGGAACATTTAACCCAGTCTTGATATTAGGATGAGGAAATCGGACTTGCCTGGAGTGGATGCTGAGCTGATCCAACTTGGGACTTCTTGCCCATTTTGGGGGAAGGGATGAGGGGATGAGGAGGAGGGAGGCTGAGGGCTGACTGGGAGAGGAAGGGAAAGCAAGGGGATATATGGGAAAAAGGCTTTATTTTATAAATAAATAGTTAATTTTAAAAAGTCCTTGTTGAGAATAATAAACAAGTGAGGCCTCGGAGGATGCTGAGCAAGGGAGAAGGCTAATAGGTGCAAATGCACAAAGACAGCTGACAATCAGTAAAATGAAAGAAGCAAGACACTGAGCTCATTTGGAGTCAATTGTCAGGGCCTGAGGTATCATGGTGGCAAAGAAAAGAGAAGGTGGAGATGTTGGGTGAGCAAGACAGAAAATTATGGGTTCATCTTTGGACTGAACCACATATTACCTCTTGTTCAAAGTCAAAAATAAAAGCAATTAATGAAGTGCATTAGTTCCACATTCAGCCAATGGCTCTCATTTTGGTTAATATCTCCAAAATTTAGCAATGGGCTTAGTTATCTTGGATTGTTCCTGTTTGAGAGGCTCCAACTCTAATGTTCAGAGTGCCACACAAACATCTATGACTGCAGACACATTTCACTTAGGAGGAAATCACCAGCTTTGTGTGAGACAAACACTGCAAATTCACAAGCACAGATAGGAACTAGCACAATGAGCTGTTGCATGTAGGGACTTGTGTAGCTTACACACATGAGTCCCATGGCATCGTGAAGGCTGTGGGAGTGTGGGAAGTTTGCTGACATAGAGAGGGGAGCCACTCTCAGGTCATGCAATTGTCCATTCTATGTTTATTGTATGTTCCCTCAATTTTACACAGTGTACTTCATTTGCTTTATCTAGTACTTCTATGAGTTGTATGAACTCTTTTCCAGGACAAGAAATAATAAAAGGTGTGTATTTAGGAGCCATATGTTGTAGACTATGAGGTTGGCAAACTTTTCCTGCAAAGAACAGAGCATTTATATTTTGGACTTTGTAAGCCATAAGTTCTCAATTCTAACTACTCACTTTTGCCGTTTTGGTAGAAAACTAACTATAGATGATGTATAATAAATGACTATGGCTTTAGTCCAGTAAAACTTTATTTACAAAAACAGGTGGTAGGCCAGATTTGGTCCCCAGGCCAAGTTTCTTAGCCTTTTAATACAAATTGTAGCTGGAACTTAAGTTTAGATTTCATATCTATTCACCAAACATGTGGACTTGGACATCCACATCTATAAAATATGATCATAATGTCTTCCTTATTAGTTTGAGGATGAGAAAAAATGTGTGTTAAAATGCCTAAGACATCCAATGTAGAAGTAAATGTTTCTTTTATTGTGCATTATAAGAAGAATAGCTAGCCTTTAATAAATGTTTTTGATATGTCAGGTACCATGTGAAGCACAAATTTCATGTAAACTTTAGTAATCCTGAAAAAAATAAACTTTTACAGCATTCTTTTCTACTCATGGAGAGACTGAGTCACTGAGTGATGCCAAGAAAAACTATTACACACAGTACATGATGTATTTCATGCTTCACTATTCATCTCAACTAAGTGAGCTCCAGGGACCTGGGGACCAAGCCCTCTGCTGTCACTGGGAGCTCAGTGCAGCTGAAATTCCCCTAACCCTTTCAGGTTCTTTGGGGCTTTCATAATTCTTCATGAGTAACATAGCTTTAAAAAAAAAAAAGTAGTTTAATACAACATCTTTTAGAAATTCACCTTCACTGAGATAACATCTTACATAAATAAAATCCTTATTCCAGTTTCCTTCCTACCCATATATGCCTCCTTCCTCCAGAAAGGAGTTCAACAGCCTAGGCAAACCAAAATATTGAGAAAGCTAATGCAAACCCATTTCACAAATTTTATCCTATAATCACTCTGAAAACTTGCGATTTCAAAGATGCCCTGCAGAACAGCATGCTGGATTAATTATGCCAGACTGCAGCAATAACCTTGAATTAAAGCTGCAACCTTCTATTTTTAAGAAACACTTGCCTTTCTGGTTGATGAAACCTGTCGTGCCATCAGGTAACAGACGTGACCAGGAAAGAGAGAAGCGGTAATGAGTCAATCCAAGCTGTTTGATACATTTCAAATCTTCTTCCCACAGAGTGTAGCTGCCACAAGCTACATCACCAGTCTGGTTCTTAAAAACTCGCTCTCCTCCCTGATGGGTGAATGTGTCCCAGACACAAGGGCCTCTTCCATCTGCATCCCAGCCTCCTGAGAAAAGGAAGAAAATGAAATGATGTCTTGACACCAAGACACATATGCGGAATGTAAATATTTGTCACTAAAAGAACATACATCATTAACTCAATGTACCATATTTATAACTTTAAAATGTGCCTTTAAAATAACATGCATGAGTGGGTTATGTGTTTAACTGTCCTTGATCCCTGAAGCTGACTAGTAGCAAATGAAAATGTATTGCATAGTGCTGTTGTATACCAGGCTTTCATGGCTCATTATCTGAAGCTCTCTCAGGTGGTAAACAGAGGCAGTCCCCAGCTTATGAATGTCTTTGAGTTGCAAGTTTTGCTACTTTAAAAACATTATCCCTGGTGGTGACTGACCAGGAGTAATGTTTTGTATATTTACAAGTATGTAAAAAAAAAATCTTACCTATCAGAGTCAGAAGACCTTATCTCTGCTGGCTACACTTAAACCCATTCTCCTCTTTTCTGACTGGGAGGTCTTCAATGGTCCAGGCTATTATTTGTGGAAAGACACAGGAGTTTCTACTGCTGATACTTGTATTTGAAATATGTTTGTTTGTACATCTATTAATTCAACAGATGTTTCCTATCAAGCACTGTGCCTTGTCAAGAAGATTCTTGGGAGGACTACACTGGGCACACTGTTGAGGACTTTACCCAATTTCAACTACCAGTTGTAAAGCCGCTAATGTAAAGGCCCTGGCCTTCACAGAAATGCAGGAAAGACAAGTGAAAAATCATTATCTAATTGTAAGCTAAAGTCAGAGGAGGTTTCTTTCTGCTTTGCAATTTTATAAACTTAAAATTGATCTAAAGTATGAAATCTATTGACTTAAGAATATATATAACAGGGTTATTATGCTTCATATATTTAAAAATATGTAAAATAAGCTATGAAACCTGAGTCTAGAGTATATCTAGAAATGATGAATTTAGGCTACTGCTTAAATTTGGGGAGAAAGGAAAATGGCATTAAAGAGGAATGCAGGATCTTCAAGAGTATTCCCCTGATGTGTTTCCTTAAACAAGATAAAAGACATATGGACCGATCTATAATCCTTCTTACAAACCTAAAATAGTACATCATAATGTCTCTATAAGAAAAAGTTTGCACCTAAAGTGTAGTTGTCAACAGCAGTGACAAGGATCCTCTGGTCCTCACTGAGAGTCTATGAACTCATATTTTGTGAATAACTTTAACAGAATTAACTGTAGTCTCCAGCCTATCAAAGGAGAGATTTGAAAATAAAAGAAATGATAGCCTTTCACTGAAGGACACTAAGCTACTTTCTGCAAAACTGTGGCATTAGTGAAATTCTAACATGGCTGCCTTTTGGGTTATGTGTAGCAGACTGCTCACATCATCTACCTTGTACATTTGCAGAATCCAGACTCCAGCCTCAGAGAACATGTTTGCATGTTTTTTCTCATGGAATTTTTCTCTTTACTTTGTGTGCATGTCTCAGACAGAGGATGCTACATACCTTCCTCTCTACCTGTAGACTTGGCCTTGATCTAATGTATATGTTAATATATTTATTCTTACCATTAAAGGAAGAAGTAATGGGAGGTGTCTAAGAGGAAACAGAAGAACTGTAAAGGGAAGAGTCTGACAAAAGCAAAAGTGACTGTACATATCAAGGTAGAGTACTAACAACCACACAAAGACACACGAATGTCACTCTCAAGTCCTCTTGGGGACATGAGGGTGGTTAAAAGCTGCTGGTATCTTTTTCTAATGTGGAATAGGTGCAAACATGAAAATATAAACTTCTAGTATTGTTCTAATGGATTGACCACTTGGTTTATTAATAAAAAGTCTTAATCTGAGAGAATTTAAGCAGTAGTACTGGATAATATTTTGCTGTTGGCTCTGTTTAAAAATACGTGAAAGTATATCATGAATGGATGTATGAATACACTTCACAAATGATACTACACAATGCCCTTACAATAAGTTTCCTGTCACCAACTGATTTCGATAGAACATTTTCATTTTGTCAAGTTCTTGTATCTCTAGCCATCTTATGGTTGTAAACTGACACAATTGATATTTTATAATCATGACTATTTATTAATATTTTCATCAAAGAAACAGACAAAATGAAAAGAAAGCAAGAAAAACATTTCAGAACCTGACTTGTTTGCCTGTGACACCAGCATTTCTTTACTGAGTTAGAGAAGCATTTTACACAACAGACTATTATTTCTTCAGTGTTCTGTGCTACTCACAATGTACCATCCCCAGACAGGAAAGACTTGACTTCCAGCTGAATTACTAACATTTTTTTTCTATCACTTACTGAGGCCTAGACCACAAACAAAAACACAAATCAATACTGAGTTGTAGCACCTGCCTATACCTCTGGTGTAAATATCTCCACTATGGCCAGTTTCAAGCAACCTATGTTGTACCATGCAATTCAGGATTGAGAAAAAATGAGCAATAGCACACACCTTAAACTTCCTCATGCATAGGAAATCACAAAATATCCATAGTATAAGTAATAGTAAAATATGCTATTACTTTGAGTTTATCAGCTTAGCTTTACTACAAATTACATACTTATGTGTTTATGTAACTTTATTTTTAATACTGACTGTGTTTAACCAACAGATCATAAATCATACCATTAGTATTTTATGGACCAACAAAGGTTGGGCTCACATCACCGATATTTTCTTAACATCACCCTCAATCATCAGTACTAAGCATACTATTTGTATCTGGATCTTTGAAGTCCAAGTCTTTGCACTGGACCATACTGATCTTAGTCATAATGTTTTAGAATAATGAAGAAAGAATATACCATGCCACACTACTCCATATATAAAGGCTAAAAATTACATTTGTGGTACATGGTCCATCTAACATGACCCAAAGAAACTTTGACAATCACATAGAAGAAAAGATCTTAAGGAGGACCAGCTCATTCTATACACATTGCCCTAATGAGACATGCCCAAACATACAGTGCATCCATGAGAACTAAGCTTAGAACTAAGAATTAACAATTACAACAGAAGCTTTGGCAGGAACAGAGAGTAGGTGGCACTTACTAGGGCCCCAACACAAATGCTGCTGGCTAAGTGATATTAATAATTCAGTGTCCACTAATTACAGTACATCCAGGCTGAAATTATGCCTGTCCATTAGCGGCAAAGAAGACTAACATTCCCAAGTGGACCATATATTCTGAACAATATTCTAAATACCTATAATCCTTGGATCATATTAGGGAATATATTTTAAATGCATTATTATTCTCATAGGAAGTGAAAAGACAAAGTGAGAAAGGTGATTTAGAGACTGAGTGAATAATGACACAGACTTTTGTGACTGTTTCAACATATTTAGGTGTGAATGGCATTTCAACGTTAGCATGAAGAGAAGGAGTAGGAACTGACTGGACTTAAGAAGTTTGGATTATACATGAAATGGTATAATATCATTTGATGATGACAGCCCAAATGATATGTACTGTAAAAATCCCTAAAGGAAATGCTAAAGTAACAAAATAAGGAATTACTGCTAATATGCCTATAACGAATATAAAGGAAATCATAAGATGTAACCTTAAAAACTCAAAATATAGGAGGAACATAAAAGACAGATGGAACAGTAAGAAGCAAACAGTAAGATAGGCCATGGACACCAACATGCGTTCAGGTGGCAGCACACACCACAGGCATCTGCCTGGCCTTTGGTGGTAGCTCAGGCCTTGAATATCAACACAGCCCCTGGCTGCAGTTGGGACACAGACTGAAACTGGAGGCAGCATGAACCATGAAGATCTCCATGGCCTCAGATGGCTGCACAGACTTCTTGTAGAGAGAGGGGAAAATGTTATCAGGATATATTACTTAATATAAATAAAACAAAAATCTACTTTCAGTAACAAAGTAAATTTTAAAAAATTACAAAAAGAATTAATGTTAAATATGCAAACCTAAGGATATTTGTGGTTCTAATCTTGGTGTTTTGTGACTCAGATCATTAAGTTTCAACTTGCAAATAAATATAGCCTGGAGACCCTTTGGTTTAGGACATTTTTTAAAAGAATGTTCAATTGGTTTGTAATCATGTCAATAATATTATTAAGTATAAATGAATCTAAACAACCTACTTGAAAGAAAAAAATACCATGTTGAATAAAACTGTAAAGTAGTCTTAGTCACTGGAAATTCACTTTTAAAAATCATGAAAGAATAAGTAGCCTACCGCCTGCCCAGGGATGTGCTGGGGATTTGTGGAGAAGAAAGAATGACCTGATGTGGTGGGAGGGGGAAGGGACCTTGAGTAAGGATATACAAGGTTAGAAAGTGTGACTTCTTTGTAAATAATAATAATAATAAAATGTTAGTAAAAAGAATAAGTAAGATGATGTGATAGAAAATCACACTATTATTATCACCCTGAAAATAAGAATCACTATATTAATATCAATGTAGATTTTTCAGGTAAGAATCACCAGGTATAACATTATTTTTTAATATTATGGAGGCTAGTTTATCCAGAGAATATAAGGGAGGCTAGTTTATCCAGAGACTATAATAATGATAAATTTCAATTTTTGTAATAAGAATTTCAAAATATTCCCAGGTGGTAGGGGCACACATGTTTAATCCCAGCACTGAGGAAGCAGAGATAGGTGGATCTCTGAGTTTGAGGCTGGCCGGGTCTACAGAGCTAGTTCCAGGACAGCCATAAATACACAGAGAAATCTTGTCTCAAAATAAAAATAAATAAATAAACAAAAACTAAAAAATAAAGAATTTCAAAATACCTAAATCAGAAACAGTAGTACCCCAAAGTGGCAAGTCCACAATTATATTTGAGTATTTTAAAAAAAAGACAAAATATGTTAATAGTTTCTTCCTAAAATGGAAAACATATATTTAGTAAGCCTTGTTTTTTGTAGTTGTTTCTTCATTTTTTATGTAAGAGATCACCCACAAGCCAAGCCTGCCAGAGAAGCAAGTAGGGTAGAAAGCAGGCACGTAAGCTTTAGATCTTCCCTCTTCTGTCTCCCTCCAGGTTCCATCCCCCAGTCCCATCCCCAGTGAGTAGCAGACTCTCTCTTGTGGCCTCTGGTCACTTTCTGCCCCCATTCCCAGGGTACTACGCAGATCCTGGAAGAAATCCATGCTCTCCTCCCTCTTGTGGTGGTCCTTATTGCATCCCACCCTACCCCCAGTCCTGCCCCATTTCTAAGTACCAGGAATTGATACTTTGAAATACATTTTACTCAAAAAATTAGTGGCCACACCTAGGAAAATCCAAAGAAAATTTCCTACCAAAAAACATACAGCCACCACACTCTCCTATTAACCAGAAAAGACAAGAGAAACCAAAAAACCAAACACCTAGACAAGAAAGACAAGACCAGATAACAGCACCTAAAATAACTATCATTCCAAGCCCACCTGCCTATATATTAGCATAAAAACACAGCAACATCCAGAACAGTATGTCTCCACTAGAACCCACAAACCCTCACAATTGTCCCTGAATACTCCAACATGTCTAAAGCATAAGACAAAGACCCAAAAAAAGTCTTTATAATTATAAAAGGGGTTATTAAGAACAAAGTAATAAATTCCTAAAAAGAAATCAATGAAAGTACAAATAGTAGGAGGAAATGAATAAAATAGCACAAAACTTGAAAGTGGAATCAAATCAATAAAAAGAAAATCCAAATTGAGTGAAATCTGGGAATAAAAAATTTGCATCTTCAGAGGCTATCCTTACCAACAGAATACAAAGGATGAAAGAAAGTATCTCAGGCATTGAAGACACAGTAAAAAGAAATAGATACCTCAGTCAAATAAAGTATTAGCTCAAAATATATGTGATTTATATATATATGTATATATATATAAGCATAAAACATCCAGGAAATTTGGAACACTATGAAAAAACTAAATCTAAAAATAATGGGACTAGAGGAAGAAGAAGAAACCTAGATCAAAGGCACAGAAAATATTTTCAACAAAATCATAGAAGAAAATTTTCTTTCAAAGTACAAGAAGCATGCAGAACACCACATAGACTGAACCAGAAAAGAAGTTCCTTTTAGTACATAATAACACGAAATATTCTGAACAAAAATGCTACAAATGGAAAGGAGCTAGTAACATATAAAGTCAGGCCTATTAAAATAACACTTGACTTCTCACTGGAGACTTGAAAAGCCAGAAAGTTGTGAAGAGATGTTCTACAACCTCTGAGAGACTGGAATAGTATGTGTAGCACAACTTTCAATTGCCATACAAATTTAGTTCTATGGAAGGCACTAAAAGGAAAACTCCAACTGAGGAGGCTGAATGCACCCAAGAAAACACAGGAATAAATAATTGTAGACCAGCAAATTAAGAGGGGAAAGGCACATACCCACCACAACAAAACAAGAATAAACAAACACTACTCATTGACATATTAAAACAGCAATGGTTTCCATTTCCCCCAATAAAAAGACACAAAAAAGGAACTCTGCATACTCATCAAAGAAATTTCACTAAAAGGACACTGCAATTCTTTACATGTATCTACCAGCTTAGACTACTAGCAATGGTGGATAGGATGCCTGAACTGGCCTAACCCAGTAATCAGATTGGTAAATATCCTGTCATCATAGAGCCTTCATCCAGTAACTGATGGAAGCAGATGCAGAGATCCACAGCCAAGCACCAGGCTGAATTCCAGGAATCCATTTGAAGAGAGAAGAGAGATTATATGAGCAAGGGGTTCAAGACCATGATGGGAACATCTACAGAGACAATGGAACCAAGCTAGTGGGAACTCACAACCTTTAGACTGACAGCTATAGATCTTACATGGGACTGGACTAGCCCTGTGCATATGGGAGACAATTGTGCATCTTGGTCTGTTTAAAGAGCTCCTAGCAATGGATCAGATCTATCCCTGGTGCATGAGTTAGCTTTTTGGAGCCCTGAATGCACCAGGCTTTGCTGACTTCACATGGAAGGCCTCATATTTTAAAAGGAGGTGATGATGGGGAGTGAGTGAGGGGCTTAGTAGAGAGCTGGAGGAGGAATGAGAGGAGAATCTGTGGTTGGTATATAACATGAATTTAAAAAATATTTAAATTAAAATTGAATAAATACACAAATAATTAAAAATAAAAACATGAGTAGTTTGGGGTCTTAGTTTCTTTCTGCCACACACTATAGGCAGACATTTTCTGTACCAACTGCTTGTTCCCAAATAACTGATTTAGGAACCTAATATAAATTATAAATGCTTGGCCAATAGCTCAGGTTTGTTAGTAACTACAACTTAACTCATTTTTATTAACCTATGTGCTACCCTGAAGCTCATAGTTTTTACCTCTATCCCATTTTGTGTGTCTGGCTACTTTTGGCAATTTCTCTGACTCCACCCTTCCTCATCACAGCATTTTCTGTTTCAGGCTGTCTTGCCCAATCTTTTTCTGCCCAGCTATCAGCCAGTCATTTTTATTAACAATGAGAGAAATATATATTTACATTGTGCAATGATTGTTTCACAGCAGCATGTACTTTTTACCATAGTATGAATGTAGGAAATGCTCTAAAAGGCAATATTTGCATAGGTTTGTGTAATTAAGAATGCTTATTGTGGCTTGAAACACTGGAGTTGTGAGGCCTTTGGCTTCCTGGCTTGTAAGAAGTGGTTAGAGATGGTACCATGCTACTGTTATTATTTGCTACAACAACATCCTTTGAGAAATCAAAGATCTGTGCAAGCCTCTGTCCTATGCACAAAGGATATTATCTCAAATAAAAAAACAAAGAAGATTCAGGTATGTTACAAGTGTAGCATCTGTACTTCCTTCCTCTAACACCCAAAAGTAAACTCATCCTACTACACTCTTCAGGATTATTCATTTCTTCCCATAATTATGTCCTGCTCTAGATACCTAGGATACAAACAACACATAGGACCAGAGTTGGTTTTTTTTTTTTTTTTAACATCTTTCCCTCCTGAGCTTTGAGATCCAGTCCAGGCATGGTCCACATTTCTCTGATTGATCTGTCTCTCCAGTAACAAACATGATGTATGGTAATACCATGTGCTGTGTAAAATTCTCTCCATGTGTCAAACTTCACACAAAACAGGAATATTGATGTTTATTGCTTCAAGAATATGCAAAATTTTCCTTCGTATTTACAAGCAAGTTACAGTTTAGTTTAAAAATGAAATATGCCTGAAAATACAATTAATTGTCAGCACAAGTTGTTCAGTTGTGAAAGAAAATGTTTAATTTTAAAAATAGCGTTCTTTAAGTATATCAGGCATAACTATTTTGTGTGAAACTCTGAGGCAGTAATTAATCACTGTTTGATCTAAAAGCAGGACTTGTCAACCCAAGATGACCCAGAAGTATTCTGCATTCGGAGTAACAGGGTCAATCACCATACCACACAGAATATACTTCTTTATCATATTACAAGAGGATGGAAAGTTTCACAAGAAATGTTTCTAAGAGAAACATTAAAAATGAATTGATAAAGTATATAATGTTTTTGAAAATATTGAAATGCCACCAGCATTTTTGTCAGATGGGGTAGAAATGAATTACAGAAAAGATTACACAAAAGGAATCTAATAGTAACAACAGTATTATCAGCTCTCAGACAAAGGAAAACCTGTTTTTAAAATGTAACCATAGTGCATTGGTTACTCAGCTTGAACAGTGAAATGTAAGAATGAAGAAATAATTTAGACAACATTTATTCTTTAATCAAATTAAAAAAAAACAGAGATGCTGGCTTTGTGAGTATAATACAGTCAGTTTGCAAACAAACTAAAAAGCAAAAATTCATCTTGGATAATAAGAACTTAATGTTGTGCATCAACAAAAAATAAGTAATAGTCATAATGTATGACATTTAGGAACAAGGATGTAAATACTACTAAAATAAGCAATGAAAAAATTAAGATGCATAGGCTTTAGGCCACAAATCAAAACTCTAGAGTAATGGTATAAATGCCTTGCCTTGTTGAGCAGGATCCGGTTCTGACTGTACCATGCAGTACTACTTATGTACTTACAAAAGTAAGAGCAAAGGGTTAAAGAAGACAAATTAGAAAAGAAGGTTTCAGTTGATGAACCCTAATTGTAGTTCAGCAGGTATGACACCTATGGCAGGCAAAGAAAAATGAACAGATGATGTTTAGATTCCCCCCAAAACTGGGGTGCTACTGATATTTAGTAACAGAGGCAATAAAGAGGCCTGCCAAAATGAAGCAGGTGCCATAAACATGAGGATATTCAAGTATGATGCCAACAGCCCTTCCATGGGAGAATACCTCTGTAGGTGGGAAAAGATTAAAGAAAAATACAAATGAAAGAAAAAAGAATCTATGGCATTTGAAAACATAATAGAGGAAATTTCTAGGGAAAAGTTAAAATGATGATATTGAAAGAACTATAATTTGGATAAATTATAGTAACATTAAAGATATCTAAAAACAACTGCAATGGCCATTACATTTGATATATAGTGATATTTCATATAAATAAGTTATAGTCCATCAACACAACACAAAAGGCAAGAATTTTTATGAATCTAACAATAGAGTTTTGAAATACAGTGATTTTTTTATTATATTGACGTGGATAAGGGTTTCACAAAAACTGAGACTTGTTATTCTATATTGTATATAGATGTGTACATGCATACGTGTGCTTATGCATGCATGTGCACACATGAGTGCCCTCATGAGTATAAGAGAGTACACATTAAATCACAATGTTACACAACAAAAACATTTTCAAATAAGAGTTACAGATAACAGCAAAAAGGAATAAAGAAAATGGAGAAAGAAAACAATCAAGAAATAGTAGTAAGCTACATAGCACCTTCTTCAATATTTCCAGTCAGAATGCTATTTAAGGTCAATGTACTTAAGTCATACATTTAAAAAAAATAGGAAATTAAGACAAAATGCTTTTAAGGTAAATTTATACTGAAATTGTCTTAAGGAAATGCAAAAACTTGAAAACTAGCCACTATGGAGAGATATATGCTTTAAAATGTACTCTCTGGCCAGGCATAGTAACTCACACCTGTAATGTCAGTGCTTTGGAGGTACAGGCAGGAGGATGTCAAGGATTTCTGGCCAAGCTTGGGCTATGGCACTCAATACAAGTTCCAGCAAGGACTACATAGAAAGACTTTGTCTCAAAAGTAAATAAACAAGGTTGGGAAAGATGAAGGACTAGGTAGGAGCTCTTGCTATCCAAGCATGAGGCCCTGAGGTTAGATGCCTAGGTCAATTCATGTAAAAAAGTGGGCTCACCAGCCAGCCAAGATGAAAAGTGTTCCAGGTTTAGAGAGATCTTGTCTCAAAGGAATAAAGTGTGGTATGACAGAGCAAGACTCTCAATGTCCTCACTTTCTGCCTCATCGTATACACACAGGCGAACGTGCCCCTACACATGCATGTGTATGTGGTGATATAGTTTATATTTAATAAAACCAGTCCAGAGAATGGATCCACCCACAGTCAAGTCAGCAGAGTTAGAGAGTGGTAACTCACACCTTTAATCCCATAACTCCAAAGACAGAGATCTTTCAGTGCTTGTGTGAGTTGAAGGCCTAACTACCAAATAGTAGTAGCTCACAGCTTTAATTTTAATTCTATAATATGATGCAGAGTTGAACCCAGAAGTGAAACAATTGGGCAAAGAAGGTATTTAAGGCAGGAATAAGCAGACAGAGATTTATTCTGTAGAAGTGATAAGGAACCAAGCTAAGGACTCTGGAAGATAGCTTTTACCCTGAGAAGTTGGCTGGGTAAGATTTGACTGTGGTCTGTTTCCTCTTTCTGATATTCCAGCTTTTCCCTAATATCTAGCTCTGAGTTTTCATTAAATACAAACTAGAATTCATGTTTCATGTATATACCACATATATATGTAAACTATATAAACTATATACATACAGTACATGCACATAAAAGTAAATAAGATAGATTTTTCTCCAGTTGGAGAGCTCATGATGCAAACTTTTAGAAGTCTCTGTTTTGAATGAGAGGTAGGATTTGTTCATGTCTCACACTGTTGCAAGGAGGCAGCTACATTCCAAGACACCATACTACCATTATACAACCAACCAAGTATTTCAAGAACCCTCCTAACCAGGCCTTGTCCTACACAAATAGTACCATCAAGGTGTTTTTGCTAAGAATTGAAGTTCTTCAGTCATTCCCAGACCAGACTTTAGCCTGTGCACAGAAGTCCATTTGCTCCTAAAATACTCAGACTCGGTCATTGCTGATTCATTTTCAGGGGAACTTAAAAGATAGTGAGGGATATAGTTCAGTTTTGTTCCTAAGCTTATATCTCTAATGTACAGGGGACCACTTATAAAACAAGACAGCCTTCTTCATGAAATACAATGTCCCAAACACTTCTCAAATATTTTGCAAGTAAAGATTGGATAAGGTAACTATTCATGTAATTATCTGTCATTCCCTTTCTATGTGCCCAACACACACACATACAAAGAGAAAGAGAGAAAGATACACATCTAAAACTAAAGTTTATTTACAATGTTCTCTCTTTTTAAGAAAATTAAAAAGTACCATTATAATTCATGAAATTAAGATAGGTATTTATTGAGTTCAGAGATTATATGAGTAGTTGGTAAGGTAGAAAATTAAAGGATGATTAAAGCAGATGGTTTAATGTACTTAAGTCTTCTCTTATTCTTTTCATTCTTCTTCTAAGCAATAGTACTTACATGAAACTTTTTTATTGAACTTAGATAAGTAAAAAAAAAAGAGAGAGAGAGAGAGAGAGAGAATGTAGTCAGAAGTTTCTGGCCTGTCCAGTCCAGCCCAAGATCCAGACCTACAGTACCATGGCTGCTTAGCCCCAAATAATTACGCAAAGGCTTGTATTGATTACAGACTGTTTGGCTTATGGCTTATGCTCATTATCAGGTAGGTCTTATAACTTAGCCCATTTTTATGAATCTATGTATTGCCACTTGGCTCATGGCTTATTTGTGTTTCTTTACGTTCTGCTCTCTTAGCTCACAGTTTCTCCTTTGAATCCACCCTGCTTCTCTTTTATCTGTGCATAAAATTCCCACCTGCCTCTACGCTGCTTTGCCATAGTCCAAAACAGTTCCTTTGTCATCCAAGGGTAATTCACATTGTACAAAAAGACATCCCATATCAAGATAAAGAATGATACTAGGAATTACTAAAGATTTAGTTGAGAAACATAGATTAAGTATTCCCATCCCCATGGAGCAGATGAGTAAATGCAAAGTCAGCAGCGCCAACGTGAAAACATTGTGATGGTGACAAACACTCAACAAAAGGGCTTCCAATTCCTGCACTGATTACAAGCCTTTCATGACTACAGATTGCTTACGATGTTTGGGAGATGATTCTCTTGAAGAAAACCTTGCAGTGGCCATGTCAGTATGATGTGAGCCCGGCGTTTAGAAAAAGTCAGGAATATAATTAGCAACACTCTACCACAGAAGGCAACATTTATATACCCAAATAGTATTCCTTCAAAATGTGTGTATTGAAATCCTAAGCCTCCATAGCTTAAAATTTGCCTTTATGTAAAGATAAGGCTCAGAGGCAGTTAATTAAAATAAGGTTTAAGTAGGAAAAGGTTGAGTGAGGACAGTGTGGAGGGGACCATCTGCCAGCCAAGCAGTAAGCCTTAGGAAAAGCAAATCTGACAACACCTTCATCTTGGACTTTTAGCCCCTAGAAGGAAAAAAAAAACTGCTGAGGCAGAAGACTACCCATCTGTGGAATTTTGCTCTGACAGCAATCACAAGTAAATCCAGAGTTCAAATGTAGCACAGGGAGTGTGCTGTGTACTCCCCTTGGTTTAGGGTAAGTAATGAATAGGAGACTGGACTTTTGACAAGTGAATCCAGAACCAGAAAAAAAGAAAGGGGGTGTGGAGGCAAAGAAAGGAAGGGAAGAGGAAGTAGAGAGAAGCTGCAACTGAGTCAGGGCCCTCATAGGCACAGGACTTGGATAAGGAGAGGTTGTATGTTCATTTCATACCTCAGGACCGGCCCAGATAATCAATCAAGCATTGTGACCTCACAGCACCTGTCCCAAGATGGCAATTAGATTACATATATATATATGTATATTTGCATCCAGTGTAACAAATCATGATCAAGTTAGCAGCTTAAAACAACTGGTATTTATATTCCCACTGTTCTCAGAACCAAAAGTCAAAGATAAAGGTGTTGGCAGGGTTAGCATCTTCCACAACCCTGAAGGACCTATCCAAGTCCCTTCCCTAACTCTTATAGCTAACATCTTTGGCTTTCCCTTCTGATCATGACAATTTCTCCATGCATTTTCACCAGCCTTCCCCTTTCGAAATTTTCTTGATGTCTCAATTATTTTAAGATTTGATGTCTCAGGGCTAGAAAGATGCCTCAGGGGTTAAGAGCACTGGCTGCTCTTCCAGACGACCTGGGGTTCAATTCCCAGCACTCACATGGCAGCTAACAACTGTCTGTAAGTCCTGTTCACACCAATACATATAAAATAAAGTTATTTTTAAAAAAAAAGATTTGATGTCTCAACTTCTTTTTTAGATATTTTTAAAATGTGGGGGCAGGTATTGAGTTTCTTCCTTCAAGCATCGGAGCAGTTCCTGGTTCTGTGCCACTGCATCTGAGGTGGGAACAATCTTCTGCTGGATCAGAGCCAGCACCTCCTCTGGGCTCAGGTGATTCTTGATGGCTGAGTTTTCCATGATGAGCAAGCGGATCTGTTCTTGGGTCTCCTTGACTCCGCTGCAAGATCCACTGCAGCTTTGCCTGTAGCTCCTGAAGCAGAAGTTGCCGGCATCCAACTGCATTCCCCAGTTCCTGGCTCTGGACATGAAGATCCTTGAGCTCTGCCCCCTGGCCACTGCACCTAAGCCCCAGCAGCAGTATCTTCCCCAAGCTGCAGGGGCTCATTGGGGACTGGTGGGAGCAGCGGGCCAAGCTGCCCTCCCTGGGGAGCTTTGCCATGGCCTGTCCCTGCCACAACCCACAACGGCAGCTGTGCTGGGCTCAGGCCTGGAGAATACAAATGAAGAGGCAACAAAGAGCAGAGTCAAGAAGTTCAACTTAACCTGGTGGTGGAGCCTATTGTCTCTACTCGGGAGGCACAGGAAAGGACTGCTGTTATTTCTAAGTCAGCTACATAGTGAGATCCCATTTCAAAAATACTTAACCTGAAACTTCACCTTCCCAAGTAAAGCATTTAAAAAAAAAAAAAAAAGTATTGTCTGCTTTTCTGAGCTTTGTCTTCTGTAGTGGAGAACACATATCCTTCTACCTATAGCCTTTGGGTACCAGCCCCTTGGGTGTGGCTCTTGCACACCTGGAGGGTCAGGCAGCATGAAATGCCAAATCAATGCTCAGCCTTCCAAGGATTCTGTGACTGAATTTGTCTTGTCCTGTATCTGTGAGTTAATTTCTCTGTAGAATATCATAATAAATGATTCATTTCGCAGTAAAAAAGAAAAAGAAAAGAAAAAAAAAACACAACAACTTTGCATTTTGGATTCTGTCCTGAGAGTCTTACCTGTTACCCTGACAGAGTAACTGAACTCAATTATAATGTAACTACAGCAACTGTTACTTTTCTAGCTATTGTGACCAAATTCCTGGCAAAAGTGACTTAAAGAAAAGATTTAGGATCACAATTGAGAGGTGTAGCCTATCACTATGGGTGAGGAGGGGCGGCAGGGGCAGGAGGCAGCTGGTCACATTGTACTCAGTCAGGAAGACCAAAGAGATGAATCCTGACTTTTTCCCTTGTTAAATCTGGACCCAGTCCATGGAATAGTAGGGCCCAAGTTTAGTTCAATCTCTCTGGAAACACACAACTACAGCCAGAAGTATGTATGTCTCCAGGGTGATTCTGTATCCCTCGGGCTGCAATCAAGATTAACAATCACAGCAACTAATTAAATAATTCAGAGAAGTAATAAATTCTTAGCAGGATAAATAGTGAGAGGAGATGCTTCAAACCTGATTCTGGACTCAAAATTCTGGCCCCCTCCACTTACGTTGCTTGTTCTCTGATGGTTGGAAAGTCTTAACTCCAAAGACTTCTGAGGCTCCTTCATCATTTTTTTTAGTCCTGTGTAATATATGTAGCTCTTTGTCTTAACTGTTTTTGTTTGTGCTGATCTCTCATAATTATTCTTTTAAGATTCAATTAAGTCTCTGTGTTCAGTCATTTGCAGAAGGGATCATATTATGTAGTCAGAGACTTTTGTCTATGTCTTTGCACAGAACCCACCACTCTTTCTTCTTCCATCCATTAAGACCCTGTTTTCCCCTGCACTGGCTTCAGCTTCTGATTGCTGCTGCGCTAATGGCAGACACGTCTGGGAGGACAGAAGAGAAGAGTGGAGCAAGCACCATGATAATGGGAGCATACATCACTTACTGATACTCACAATAGGCATGCACTTTTCTAAACAATTTGCATGCTTTAAAACTAATAATAAATTCCATCTCTCTTTTTAAATATGAGGAACCAAGGGTTTCCTTGAGTTCAAGACCTTGAAGATGGTCATGGAACTAGCAAAATTTCTAAGCTGTGTGTGACTGGGTGTAGCCTTCTCTGTGTTCTTTCAGCTGATATTTTCTATATATTAAGGCTGTGGATAACCATCTCTATAACCTTAGGAAATTCATTCAGCTGCCTTTATCTCAGTATCTTCATCTACAAAATGACAGTGTTCATCATACCTGCTCTTCCTAATTGGCAGAGTGAAGTTACTAGACGCATGATTAAAGTCAATATTCTTTTTTTTTTCTCTCTTCTTTATTTTGTATTTATCAAAAAAAAACACAGTAAAAAAAATTTAAAATGTGGAAGAGTTAACAATAACTATACAGAGGATAAGAATGATAGGCATGGCTTATCAAGGGAAGAAATACAAATAAGATTGGTACACCTATATTTTCTTTGTGTTCATCTTTCCCTCTGAATTTTTTTTTCATCCCTGTATATCCTTATTCAAGGTCTCTTCCCCCTCCCAACACATCTGGTCATTTTTCTTCACTGCAACTCCCCATCCCCTCCCTGGGCAGGGAGCAGACAGTCCCATGGTCCCACTGACCCAGTAATGCTTAGATCAGTCTCCACTTC
>PVIH01012686.1:48686-62627 GCA_004025045.1 Sigmodon hispidus | reverse complement strand
GATGAGAGTGCTTCTCTCTGATGATTCTATGGTGAAGGTAGGTGCTGCTCCTTGGTGAGGGTGCTTCTCCATGATGAGAGTGCTTCTCTCTGATGACTCTATGGTGTAGGTAGGTGCTGCTCCTTGGTGAGAGTGCTTCTCCATGATGAGAGTGCTTCTCTCTGATGATTCTATGGTGAAGATAGGTGCTGCTCCTTGGTGAGGGTGCTTCTCCATGACTCTCATTATTACATGGACATAGTAGTTTAAGAAATGTTATTTCTGAGGAACATACCTGGGGCTGATGGAGAGGGAGTAATTAATCCCCTATTTCTACAATTTTCTGGCCAGACTTTCAATTATATCCTAGGGATCCTGGCTTTCTCACTCTGTCCAATCCCAGTTAGTCACTGGCTACCAATTTTGGAATTACAAACAAAAGTATAAGAACAAGTATTAGAAAAAAATGTGCAAGTAAAATGTCCATAGGATAGTTGGGATATGATGAGATTCTAGTAGAGAAAGATAGTTCTAGAGACAAAGTATAAAGAATTAAGAAGTAGAGTATTGGAGGCCCAGGAGTCCAATGTGGAGGTTGAGCCCAAGGCTGGTCAGAAATCATAAATGTAAGCAACAAGGACCCTGTGGGAAAGGATGGGTTTCTGAGTGGTTTAGCAGCTGGGAACTGTATTAATCGGTTGCTAAAAGAAAGCAAGTGTTGAGAGTGATTATCCGGATCCTAGGTGGGGGATACCATCAATATTGCCTTTAATGAAACTCACTATCTCTGAGATGGACTCTGGGAATGTTCTGTCACTGCCCACAGTGAGCACTGGGGTCTTTCCTGAAGTCAACTCATAATTACAGGTAATAAGAACACAGGCTGTGTGAAGACACATCACTGTCCCCAAGTATCCAGCAAACTGCTCTGGCCTGTAGCTAACCTTGAGCACAGAGTTGTTGACTTTAGATGAACTCAAGTGTGTGCTGTATTGAAACAAAGCCTTAATTTCCTTGGAAAGGAGAGAGGGCCCCACCCTACCATCTATTATTAACAGTGGGTCTCAGTTCCAGATCCATGGGGCAGTAAATCTAACCCTGTGGGGAAATAAAAAGAAAGGAGAAAAAAAACAATACTGGCTTTCCTTCTATTGGGGGATGCTTGTTCCCACCTGGGTTCTGTACAGGTGTGAGGATGGAGATAGGTTCTGAGGTTTTCACATTCTGGGCTCCAACAGTTGCTCCTCATAGATACTCCCCTCCCCCATGCAATGTGCCTTTTGCCTTGGCCCATTCTTTGACCGTCAGCTCGTCCCAGACAGAAGATATGTATCTCCTTGGGAATGAGGCTTTGTGGGGAAGCAATTTGCAGTAGCTATTTTTGCCTGTGCCTTTGTTCGGCTGCCATATGAAAGTATGAGTCCATTAAAAATTCTTTCTCAACTTAGAGTCCTTCATGTTTTCCTTTCAACTCCCGGAGTGCTGCTGCTCTGGCTGGAGATGCAGGAGTATCTGGCCAGGCACAGCAGGGCCCAAATCACCAGGTCACCATCAGGTGAAGGAGAAGGAGGCATGGCCTGCCAGGGCAGCCTGGATAGTGTCAGCTCCAGTTATCAGATCAGCTTCATCTCTTTCCTAGGGTCAGTCTTGGTAATTAATTGCACTGTGGCAAAAGAGTACATCTCAGGATTGACACTCTCTCCTGGATCTCAGAGACTGCTGGGATGCTGCTGCTGCCGCTGCTGCTGCTGCTGCTGCTGCTGCTGGGGTATGTGTGTCAGGGTCGGGGGGTATATAGGGCTGGGCTCATGTTTGCAGGAAGAGTCTACAGAATAAAATTATTACAAAACCAATGAGGGAGTGTACCAGCTCAATATCTTCATTTATTGCATGTAAGTCAAGAACTGTGGAAAGTATACTCTGTGTCAAGTCCTAGGAATACAAGGCTCAGATGCAGCTCAGGATGGAAAGTGAACACCTGACAACTATCCTGGGTCCGAGACACATCATATATCATCTAAATCCATTCCTTAACAGAAACCCAGTGGATGTTAAGAGATTGCGCTAAGCAGTTTAATTCATATTGATCTTTATCTTCTTGAGTTAACCCAGGAGAGCTCCATGCAAGGTTCTCACCTACAGATGGGTAAACTGAGCCCCATAGTAAACCAACAGCTAAACTGTTTGACTTCGGAGTTCATATCCTCAGCTTCTGTGGCATCTCCTTGTTGCTTCTCAGATGGGGTCAGTGATGCGTTTTATAGAGTCAAAGGTCATCTTTATCCGGTCTAAGCTTACTTTGTACATAGTCTGGTATATATTTGATGTGCTCAGCAGGGGCCTGGCACAAGGTAGCTTTGTTTGCGTGGTGCTTGTAATGGTTAGTTTGAACAGTCAGTTTGTCACAATAATCTAGGCAGAGCCTCAGTGAGAGACTAGCTAGACCAGGTGGTTTGCCTGTGGGCATGTCAGTGAGGGATTTTTTTTTTAAATTGGGTCAGTTGAGGTGTAAGATCCAACTCACTATGGACAATATCATACCCTAGTTTGGGTCCTGGACTGTGTAAGAGTTTTAAAAAAAGAAAGTGAGTTGAGTACATAAGAATGCATGGATTCCTTCTTCTCTGCCCTTGACTTTGTGTGAATACTGCTTCAAAAATCTTGTTGTTATGACTTCTCTGCTATAGTGACCTGTTACTTAGAACTGTAAGCTGAAATAGCTCCTAATCCAGCTACAGTGTTCTGGCTGAAAGGTGCCTTTAGGTTTAATTCCACCCAGGCCCTCCCCAGCCTTTGGAGACCGAGGCATCTTGGATACAGATCATGAAGTCTTTGCTTCCCTTCCCCACAATTCCATCACCTTCTCTTTGGCCTTTGAATACTAAAAGAAAATGAAAACCAGGCTTATGTCAGAGTTACAACAGCTGGGGCTGTTATCTGTTCAATCTCTTTCTGCATCTACAGAAGTTTCTGGAGCAGCACAGCTATTAAATATAAATAGTCACTGTATAGAATGTGTCTCTCAGACTCTTGGGAAACAAAGATTACTCTCTTTTCATGCCCCAGACTTCATTAGTCTGTGATCTAAACAAGACACTGGGTGTTAAGTGATAAGCATTTTCACCCCTCATCTTATATCTGAGTGAACTGAGTCCAGGAATGGTCAGCAAAGATGGATGCCTGGTAACTGGTACAGAGAGGGACTGCTGGAAGAGGCCCCGGTGTCCTGAGCCAGAATCACCTTCTCATCATGTGGGTGGCAGGGGGTAGTTGGCAGAGATGGGGCTTGGAGCCAATCTCAAAACCCACCCCAGGCTTTGCTGCTCTAACCACGTCTGTGGCCTCCCTGCTAAATTGCTTCAATATGTGCTCCTTGGCACCAGCCCTGAAGACCACCCAGGCATCGAGGCAAATGCAAAATGCAGCCCTGACCTCAGCCTGAAAACTAGCACTTCTCGTTGGCTGCCAGCGTGCCTTGTGGTCTCCTGGTATGGCAGTCCTTTCTTAGGTGTGCTTCCAGCAATCAGAGGAATAGGTACTGCATAGTGGAAGTAACTCCTACACACCTACACATTAAGGACAGTTGCTGATTTCCTGGCTCTCAGGAGTACAGGTGGCTTCCTACAAATCTGAGAGAAAGTTTAACCTGTGTGGAGAGCTTATGCTTTTGACAGTATCATCTTGAAATGCTTTTGCAAAGAAATTTTTACCCTAACCCACTTATTTTTTTTTTCTTTATACGTTTTAACCTGTGTGTGCGTTTTGGTTGTGTTTTCTGCTTCATTGAGTTGCTGTGCCTCAGACAAGCTTTTCTGGATACCTAATAATTTGTGTGCAGATTAGCCTTTCCACACTCTCTGCTTATTTTTGACCTCTATTTTAACTACTTATACTTGATAATAAGTGAAGCAATGTCTTTACAATGAGAGTACACTGCCAAACATTAGTTAAGCAATAAGTAAGTGGTTTTTTTTTTTTTGGAGTCATATGGGTTTGTGAGCTGATACTTTTCTACTCAGTAAATCTTAGCTGACCTGGATCTTTAAGAAGTATTGCTTTTTGAGAATATAGCTCCTAAGGAAAATTAAGGTATTATTTATTCATTAATCCAATGTGTATGTCTGAACATCAACTAGAGATGTGTGATGAATGTGGGAATAAATGATCAGGATACAGTTTGGCCATGAAAGGTGGGTACTATGGCCCCAGGGAGGCTGGCTGGGCTTTGTAGAGCAAGCATACAGAATGGATAATATATATCGAGTTCTGTGTGTATCTGATCCTGTGCCAGATACTAAGAGTCTTTCAGGCAAGTAGAAAAGAAGAGGTTGTGGGCAACGGAAGGAGGGCACGGAGGACCTGAAATGGGTGCACTTAGGAAATCTCTTGGCTGCCATTAGATTACCAACAGAATATTGCTATAGGATTATGGGAACTCTCTCATATTGATAGCCCTACCTCATATACTTGTTTTTCTTTATACCACAAAGGTTCTTAAGCAATGTGTCAGTACTTTTTGGTGTGGAGGGATGATTTAAAAACATAGAAATGCTTTTTTCCCACTGTCACCATGATGGATTAAAAATTATAAGGTATTTAATACCCAGGGTTCAGGAATCATAAAAGCTCTACCTTGCACTGACAGTCCAACCAACAGAAAAATTAGGTAGGGTGTCATCTTTGGTCCCCATTGTTGAGTCTCTTCCTAAAAGGAGTCACTTTCCATGTTGTGTGGCAAAACACCTGATTCAAGATTTGAAAGAGTATAGTCCACAGTGGTGAAAAAGTATGGTGGCCTTTGGACTTTGCCCATGGTTTCAAGAACATGTATCAACTACTTGATCACATTTTAGGAACCATATAGGTCAAGCTGTAGCAGGAGCCTGGCAATAACTCACAAGGCCCACTGGTTAACAACCTAGCTGGACACCACCTTGTAAAGGTACAACAATCCCCCACTCCAAAAGCAGCAACACAGGTTGGGGATTAAATATTCAAATACATAAATCTGTAAGGGATACTTCATATTCAGACTATAACATTTGTTTTTGCACCCTGTAGGCCATGGCTATCTCGGTACAAAAGGCATCCTTAAGTGAAATTCTTACGTCCCTATAGTTTAATATAGAGTCCAAATTACAGGATTACAAAATTAGTTCACCACTTACCATCAAGGTCTTGTAGGCCACAGATTTTGTTGCATGTATAAACTTGTAACTTGAAAGTTTTTAATATGTTACCATGTAATAGTTCAGCACTGTTAAAACTCTGAAGTCTCTTCTTGGAATCAAGGTGATCACCTTTGACAATGAGCCTCCTTAAAGTCTAAAATCAAGTTACAGCATGCAGTATAGAACACAGAGTAAAAAATTCCAATCTGAAATAGAGAAACAGAAGTATAACAAGGGGAGATTGGACCAGAGTGAAGGCAAAACCAGGTAGGAAGAACACCACAACCTTTAGCTTGATGTTGAGCATCTGTGGCCATTGGTGAAGTCATCTGGGCTCCAGCAGGCTTGGGAGCACTACCATAGGCCTGTAGCTTGCAGCATGTATAGCCTTTCTTTTGGGCTGGTTCCAATTGGTGCCAGCTACTTTTCAAATTAGATGTCTCATGTTCTCATGTCCTGCTAGTTGTATTAGCCTGGCCTTTCACTACAACTCAGGCTTCACCTTTCCAACTTCACACATCACCAACTTTGGAACTTCAGGCAGAGAATATGACCCTTACATCCTACCTGCCTTTAGTAGCTTTTTATACCCTTGCTGCAAGTCTCTCTGACATTTTAACTCTTATATTATGCATACCTAAAAAAGTAGCTCTGTGTGGATGATGTTAACCTCTGCTCCAAGTTTGAGAAATAGCCGGGTCTACTTGGACTGTGACTATAGCACCCTTTGACTAAAACTCTTATCTTCTACTAGAACAGATGGAATTATTACTCTTCTGCTCTTCCATAGGACCAAATTGAGGCTTAAGTATCTGGCTCTGTATCCCTTCTAGGCTCCTGTGGAAGTCAAGACAATTCCAGAGCCCGAGAACATGACCACACAATCAGCCTCGCTTCTAACTGGATGTGTGGCATTAAGCTCACTTAATCTTTTTGATTAAATTTCTTCCTCTGTAAACAGTCACATCATGAATTATGTAAGTGATGGCAAGAATTAAACATGCTAATTAATATTCAAAGCACAGAGAATAGCACCCATGTGTAGATTATTAGTACTTATTGTGTTATAATCCTTTTTTCAAAGTAATGGTTTAAGTATACAAGTTAAATAAAATTATAAAAGAAATCAATGCTTCTTTGAGCTTGAACTTGGGATATTACCACGTGTTAGCATTTGATATTGTAGGTCTATACCATGAGAACCAAACTCTCCACTGTGTTACCGCTTTTATTCTTGCTCAAAGGCACCGTGCCCTTTCACATCAGGGGTCTGGATGTGCATACAATTTCCAACAGAGTCTTGCCTCTTCTGTCATACTGAAAATATCACAAGGCCAGTTCTCACCCAGAGTTTTCTGAACAGACTCTGTTGCCTGGCCTTCTGACTTCTCACAACAATCTCACAGCTTCTCCAGAGCAAGCACCACATCTCCTTGCCCTTATCTGTTCACATCTGGGTCTTTAATTAGACTGTGAACATTCTGAGAGCAGAGTGTTTTCTCTTCTCTTTTTTTTCCTTTCCTTTTTGGACAAGTACTTGATATGTAGCCCAAGTTAGTCTCTAACACATGGCCATACTTTGTCTCAGTCTCCTAAGTTATGGGATTATGGCATTAGACACCGAACCATCCAGTGAATGTGTTTTTGATGTACCTAATTGAATGATGATTCAAGTGGCTTAGATGATATGACTACAAAAATAATTTTCAAGCCAGAGGCGATTGCAGTGATAGATTTCCTGATATTGCTGCCAAACCCAGCAAGCAAGTTCAATGGGTCCCAGCCACTGTTTTCGATGTAGGTACATAAGATGTGACTGTGAAATGATGATATTGCTTTCAATTTTTCACATTAGACTTCTCTGATAGTCTTCACAAGGCAAGTCATCCCCCTTCTGGGGGTGGATTTGATTTTTTTTAAATAGGCATAATTTATTCTGAACTGTTTCTTATGAATAAGATAGACGAGCAAACTCAGAAACACCATTTTTTTGGGGGGTGGAGGGGAGGTTCTTGAAATAAGATGGAGGGCTGTCTATGAGGCCCAAATACCAATTTTCTCATTTGATTTATAAGCCAACTGTGAAGGCAATTTTCTAGAAACATTCCATATATGTCTTGAGCCTAAATGACACCATCAGAATGAGCTGTGTTTGTTGGGAGACCAGGAGGGAGTTTTGAAGGGTCTGTTTCAGAGAGGTCAGGTGGCATACTACTTTAAGAGACCTTGTACAGCTTTTTTGGAGTAATAAAAGAAACCTAGCATCTGTAGAAAATTTAAAGGTTCTTGGGACTTTTGTTCTCATTATTTGGACCTCACACTAATTTTGTATGATATTTGGAGAGGACATTATTGGTACTCTTTCACAGAAGAAGGGCTGGACAGTAGACAAGGTTGATGCTTTGATCAGGGTCACAGGGCCAGAAGAGGGCATGTCAATCCCAACCCAACCTGTATGGTCAAAAAGACAGACAAATCACATAACCCCATGTATGAGAGAGCCAGAAATTGCTCAAGTCTTCCTTGAGGTGAAGAGAGGTAATGTGTGTATGTCCTGAGAACCTACCCACTTTACATACTTATTTCATCTAAGAGGTATAATGGTAGAGTGGTTAGGAATATAACGATGGCCTGTGTGTACAGCCTGCTCTGTCACTAGCATTTTTGACTTTGACATGTCTCTTATGTTCCCCATGCTTGCATTTCCTACTCTGTAGAAGACAAATGACACCCATATAGTGCTGTGAGCAACAAATTAACACAGCATATTAATACTGTTATCACTGTGACCAAATATCTGACGAGAAGCGACTTAACGGGGAGGAAAGATTTATTTTGGCTCTTAGTTTTAGGAATTAGAGTTTATCTTCACTGTGCGGAGAAAGCACAGCTCCACCAGCATCAACATGGCTGCTTGTTGACATCTCAGTGGTCAGAAAGCAGAACGAAGATTGAAGACTCTGCCTAATTTCTCATTTTTGCTTTTTATTTATTCTGCAGTGGTGTCAGTCTATGGACAATTCTGCTTACATTCAAGATGGATTTTCTGCCTTCAGCCAGTCCTTGCTGGAATTGCCCTCCCAAACAGGCCCAAAGGTGTGTCTCCTAGGTGGCTCTGAATCCAGTGAAAAAATAGCCACTACATGGTATATAATGTCTATATTTGATTTACAAGAACATTGAGCCCATTGTCATTTCCGTTGAACTCCTCAACAATCATGTAATTTCAGTGATAGCATCTCACTACATTCTAGAGGGAAAAACTGAGATGAAGTATTTTTCCCAGAGTTCCCTGTCAGGCTTAGAACTATATCACAATATATTATGCATATGTATATGCCTTGATTAATGTTCTACCTTAAATTATGCTCACTAATTGGCAGGTGACAAGATAGATTAATATTAATTGATTTATAGATCTATGTAGAAAACCCTTATTTTTCCTCTGATATGGTCCCCACAAAATGTATCTGAAAGTCATAGCAGCTCTTTACCTATCACCAAAGGATTACAAAATAAAATGGACTCCTTAAATACAATCACTTTAAAATAGTCTTAAACAATATAGTTTTAGAAGCAAAGATATATCATTTGAATTTGTGTTCCCTACATAATTGAATGTGAAGCTGATTCATTTGAGGCTTCAGATCCCCAACAGAGAAAATGCCTAATGACTTCCATTTCAGCCACCAGTGTCTTAGGCTTATGAAATTTATGCTTGCCATTATTGATGGTAGTGCTGTATTCTTCCCAGGGTAATTCATTTCCAGAAAGTAATGATTGTAACAGAAACACCCCAACAACTGAATAAACAACCTCTGCTGTGCAAATATGTCAACTAAGGCAGCACAGAGCTGCTGTCTCCCAGACTAGACCATCATGTGACAGCTTGGAGTATTCAACCATGGCCAGCGGCAGTATAAAGGTCCCTGTTAAACATTAAAAGAGAATCAATAGTTTGTGGAGCTTGATGAGGAGAGTGGAGGAAAAGATGAGGAGGAGAGAGAGGAATGTCTTGAAAGTGAGGAATAGTCAAGGTTGGCAAAACATCCCATTTTGTTTAGCTTCTAGATATTTCCTAGAAACCCCAAAACTAACCATCTGGTTGAAAATTCCAATGCTCTATATGTTGTAAATCACAGAAGACCCCCTTTATTATGATTAAAAATACTTATAATTTTTCTATTTTTCCCTTCTTTGTCTTGACTTCCCTACGAGCAGGGTATAGTTCTTTTTTTCCATTGTAGAATTTAAACTTTGTCAATGAGATTAGTTTTGGTCAGTGGTGTGTAGCCAGATATGGTTGCTGCTGGTTTTATGCTGAAATCTTAAAAGGTAGTTAGTTCATAGCAGTTCTTTGGCTTCTTCTACCTCAGACCTGTGGGGAGGAAGAGGGCCTCCATTCTGGCTCTTAGAATTAAGGATAGACAAGGAAGATCTCAGCATAAAATGAAGTTTAGGGTTCAGCTTGGTCTCATCGATATGGAAGTATGGTATAAACATTTTTAGGTAAGTTATTGAAAAATAAGAATCATTTGTTATTCAGCATAGTGATGAAACCCACCATGCCCATTAGAAAAACCCAAGTCATATGCAACCTGTGCTTACTAAAGTGCAAAAACATATGGGATAATATAACAAGTCTGCTTTAAGTTAGAGACTCAAATGGCAGTGTCTTTCTCTAATTGTATATCCAACCATACATCTATATGCCCACCATCCGTTATCCATCCATCCATCATCCACTAATCTGTTTATTTTTCATTTCTTCCTAATTCTGCCTCTCTTTATATATCGATTTTCTTCTTCTGGAAGCAAATCTATTCTGTGCATTTATAGACTATTACTCCTGAGAAAAGCAATGCCCCATGGACTAATAGACCCAAGAAAGAATGCTTATTATATCTCAAGTTTAGAAACTCACTTGTCATTGTAGGCATGCGAGCAAGTAAACAAACAAATGAAACAAACAAACAGACAAACAAAAACTACAAGAAGGGTTTCTAGCCAAAACAGATTAATATGACTTGTTAGTGTTGCCCTTCCTAAGATAATATGACCACCCAAATGTCTTAATGTGAATTTGGGAGACACAGGGCTCCTAGTCTCATTTATGGCTCTTCCACAGCGGCTCCCACTTCTTATATCTTGCATCTCCAGCCACAAAGAGACTGGGTTGAATTTCTTGGTCATTTCAGACTGCACAAGGCTCTACATTCTGTAATCCGGTAATCCACCATATGTTGTGGAGAGAAAGATGCTGACTGGACAATGAATGATTAGGTATTGGCTGCAGGGTAACCATAAAGAGCTTCCAAGGCTCAACACATTCAGAGTATAGAGGATGATAGCAATACAGTGATGGCAGCTCTGGTTCACTCAACCAGCCCAGGATCCCCCTACTCTCTACACTCTATTTGTCCCTTTTCTTTGTCTCCATTCCCACCATTCCTGTTCTTGCTTTAAGTCTCTCTCTCTCTCTCTCTCTCTCTCTCTCTCTCTCTCTCTCTCTCTCTCTCTCTCCTTTTGCCACTGGCTTCACCCCAGACTGGGTGCAGTCTGGGCAGCAGATTGTTGCTAATTACTCTGAGTAGCATTCAGCTCAGCTGCTGGGTCTGAGAGGAGAGTCTGTTTCAAATCCTCCCTTAGTCAGGATGCTTTTCATTGCTGGGAACAAAACCCTGACTCAAGCTGGCTTAAACAAAAGAGAATTCATTATTTTGCAAATCAGGAATTCCAGGGGCCTGGGCAGATCTGAAACCCGCTGAATCAGCCATTCAACAATAGCATTCAGTGCGGGTTCTCAACACCCACTCCCTCCAGATACCCCTTCCCTCCAGATCCTCCTTCCCTGCCACCATTACTTGGCATCTTAGTAAAGTGTCAGGGTAAAGGGCGATGGCTCCAAGTATTCCATCCAAAAATGTCAAAAATCTGGAGAATGAAGGGGCACTGTTTATGTTTGTTTTTGTTTTGTGTTTTCTGTGATTCTTTCCTAGGAACAGTGGCACCCTCACATCTGTGCATTCTACCTACCTACCTAAAAGATTCCTTTTTCATGCTTCATAGATCAGAATTAGGGCATGATCATTCCTCAATAGACTAGCAGAATTCTAAAACCAGCCATGCCCACTCCTGGAACTCAGGGGGAGGGGATGTGTTAACTATGTTGACTATGTCTGATGTATCAGAAGTAATGATAATCCCACCGGTAGAGAATAAGACCACTATTACAATTTAAAGCCAAATTTAAAGCTGATAGACCCCAGACTCAGGGTACTATCCTTGGGAAGGGGGGCCCCAAGAATCCAGACTCTAGGCTGCTGATGTAAAATAATATGAGGTTTATTACATCTGCAGACGGGCTACCTCCCTGCCTCGGGAAGCAAGGGAGTAGCCAGGGAGTGGCAATCATATATCTTTTTTAAAGGCTAAGACCATAAAATCACCATAGCAACAGGGGCAACACATGATTGGTCACTTTAAAGGTCACACTATAATCATAAGGTTGCTCACAGTGGTCATGGGGTTGCCTTAAGACCAGCTAGTTAGGGGGCTTTTACAACTGGGTGTTGGTCACCACTATTCTGCTTGGAACTTCTGGTATTTTAATCACAGGTTTGACCAGACCATTATGTCCTATCTGAGTTGATTACAGCTGCCTGGGCTGGGTCACTCTGTTTCCTGGGATAGACTTTTAGACTTTAGTTCCTTGCTCTCATGGGGGAGGGGGGTGCTCTGCTGGATACCTGAACTGAATGCCTGGGTCAAGCCCTAGAACCCAGGGTCCTTCATTCCCCCATTTTCTTTTTGGGTACTGTCTCAATCATGAGACTCTGGCAATATGCTCATGGCAGTAGTCTATCTAGAAGATGGTCTTCTGCCCCACCCCTGCAGGCCCAAACTTATCTGCAAGGTCTCAAAAGAGCAAATGGGACCTGACTTGCAAAGCCAATTCTAGGATGTAGGGGCCTTTGGCCTTCACAAAAAGATTTGTCTCCTATACCAGGTTTCCTTTTAACTTAGCATTTCAACCTTTTAGGGGTTTGGGGGTGTACCAGGGCGTAGTAGATTCTCTTTACTGCTTCAAGCTGACATTGGGGCGTTGTTCTTAGGGCCTCAAAAGGTTGAAAAGCTAGTAAAGGAATTAAGCTCCAGGGCTTCTGTCAGGAGCACGTAGCTGTCTGATCCAGTAGCCGAGAGATAGGAAACAGCCCAAATCCGTAGAACTGGTTCACAGGCTTCCAGCAAGTCCAGAGCTCCTAGTCAAGTGGAAATCTGTTGAGATATGTTAAAACTGAGAACAAAAGGTTAGAATTTAAATCTTGGGCCCAGTCTTAGTAATTTGGGAAGGGCAGGAGTCCCCAAACCAGAAGAGAGAAGTATCATCCTTAGGGACAGACAGGTGAGAAAAACTTAGGCTGTACTTATCTGGAATCTTTTTGGCCTCTGTGAGGTGGATCCAAATTCTATGAGTCTCTTAAGCTCATACAAATTGCAAAGAGACATAAGAATTTTAGTTATTTTAGTATTTTCAATCAGGCTTTATAAAATGAGCTTGAAAACTAGCTATCATCTTGGAGAAGGATCTGATTGTCTAATTCTACCAAGCTGACAAAATTATAACTAGCCCAGCCGTCAATACTTGCAGAGATCTGAGAAGGATAAATTATACCTAAGTGCAGAATGAGCAGCTTCTGAATCTACTAAAAACAACAGAGACCAATCCATACCTAGTTAGCCATACCCAGGTCTCCATCTAGCTGAAGGCAGAAGTATCCAAACAGCATCAATCTTCAGCTGCCAGGCCTTTAGTGTGGGAGATTTTTCCCCACAGTAGAGGGACATATGGGAGAAGACTGACCTTACTTTGTCTAGGCAAAAGGGTTCAATCAATTCTCTAATGTCCTCAGATCTAGACCGGGTTCGTGGCAGCAGGCAGGCATCGTGCTATGGCATCTTGCCCAGGTTAGCACTGCTTCAATCCAGACGAACATCCTGGTGTCTCATAATCTTCTTTGGAGACCTTGGGTTACTGTTAGGATCTGGAAGTCTCTGTCTGAGAAATAAACATTTTAAATGCCATATTCTGCAGATCTCTGAAATATGAGGGCTGCACAGGTATATCTGCATAGAAAAACTTTGTTTCTAGTTACTTGTTGTAAGCTTACACTGCACAAGTATTTCACTCTAAATCTTAAAATAAGTTTGTTCTCAAAACTATGTGCTGAACTTAGATTTAAGATCTATGTCTGGCAAGATAAACTGTCTTTGCAACCTTGATCACATACTTATAAACTTGTTTTCAGATAAATTAAAACAATTTCTAGCACATAGAATCTATTTGTACACTCAGCATGGAGGCTGTATGCTCAAATTAGTTCATCTGCCAAAGTTCTTGTCACATAAATATCAATAATGCATGATGATTAATAAAAGTAAACTAATTTCAGCATTTTAACAATTATAGTTATATTCATACCTACATAATTGGATCCAAGTTACATACATACATATGTACATACATACAGATTTAAAGCTAGCTTTCATCCACACATAATTAACTCTAAGTCACATACATGTCTATATAATCATATATATGTCATAAACATTTTGCAGTGAAGAATCAGAAGCTAATTCCAAAATGAAGAAAAACCAAATCGAATTAACCCAAATATCTTACAGTTTCTTTTAAAATTCAGTATTGGCAGGTATGAGAAACCACAGCAAACAAAATCCACATCACCTCTGACCTTCTATAACATTCTATATCCCTTTTATAGCATTTTAT
>PVIH01012686.1:27074-48586 GCA_004025045.1 Sigmodon hispidus | reverse complement strand
TTTCAGTCTCCCTAATTTCTTAGGCATCTTTGCTTCAGACATTCTTTTTCCTGTCTCTTTATTATCCCAATCCTCTGCCTTCTCTATCATTCTCTGGACAACATAAAAACTTTCACAGTTCTTTTTTTGTGGTTCTCTTCAGTATGCATACACTGTAGCAACACACGACCAACATGAAGCATCTGAAACTAGCAACAGAGTTTTTGTTTTTCTTACCTAATAATAATTTGTAACCAACCTCTGTAAAAGATGACAAACCCACTGGATCTGAATGATCAAAGCAGCAGTCACTTTGTCTCAGCAACTACAGTCAGTGACTGACCAAAAATGCAATCCAAAATGGAGTCATGTCATATGCTTTTAAATTTTTTCATGCATAGATTTTAATTATAACAGATTTTAACCTTATTTAATAATTTTTATCACTGTCATATCAAAAACATTTGAACTCCTGCTAAGTTCTGATTCTTAACCAAAAGTGCAGTCACGGCAGCTGTGGGTGGTGACCGACTGCTATTTGAAATAGAGATAGCAAAAATATTTAAACCATTCTGTCTCAGCTTTATGCTTTTAACAAAATTAGAAACACATCAGAACAACACAGATAACTTTCTTGAGAAACAGGCAAAACTTCTCAACAAGGCAAATAGAACTTTCTGACCAGAAATGAAACCAAATGAGCAGGTAACATTCGAGTTACAAAAATGCATGCACACGAATCCAAACACACATTCTGTGGCCACAGTTTTCACGCACTCACACATTCATCAATAGGTGTAGCCTGGCTAAAACATCTGCATAGATATACCTGGCAGTGTTACACGTGAAGAGAGCAATGAACAGTTTTCAGGAGCTGCTATGGGAATGCTCCCAGGCAGCAACAGGTTCCCCTGGCTCTTGGGAAGAACCGAGGCTTCTGGGTACCAGTCTTCCTGTTGTACACAGACTTCAGAACACAAAACAGTGAGACAATTGACAAACACAAAGCAAACATAATCCTCGCGGGGGGCGACTCGGCTACAGAGACACAGATGGGAGCAGCCGCGAACGGCTCTGTTCCCCAGGAAGGGGAGACACCAAGTCTCCTACCTTCCTCCAGACAACCCTAGAGGAGACCTTTAAGGAGGGGACCAGGGGGGCCCGAACTCAAGGCACATCTGCCTGCCTCTCCCACTGGCCCAACAATACTGGTCCTGCGCAGGCACAAAATACAGATGCCAAATCGCCCAGACAAGAGACAAAGACACAACAGACACAGAACAATTTGAGCTAGTTCTTACCTCCAACCGGTCCCAGAGTGGGGTTTCAGGGGCACCCCAAAATCCCGGACGAGCCCCCACATGATAGACCCCAGACTCAGGGTACTATCCTTGGGAAGGGGGGCCCCAAGAATCCAGACTCTAGGCTGCTGATGTAAAATAATATGAGGTTTATTACATCTGTAGATGGGCTACCTCCCTGCCTCGGGAAGCAAGGGAGTAGCCAGGGAGTGGCAATCATATATCTCTTTTAAAGGCTAAGACCATAAAATCACCATAGCAACAGGGGCAACACATGATTGGTCACTTTAAAGGTCACACTATAATCCTAAGGTTGCTCACAGTGGTCATGGGGTTGCCTTAAGACCAGCTAGTTAGGGGGCTTTTACAACTGGATGTTGGTCACCGCTATTCTGCTTGGAACTTCTGGTATTTTAATCACAGGTTTGACCAGACCATTATGTCCTATCTGAGTTGATTACAGCTATCTGGGCTGGGTCACAATGTTTCCTGGGACAGACTTTTAGACTTTCGTTCCTTGCTCTCATGGAGGGGGGTGCTCTGCTGGATACCTGAACTGAATGCTTGGGTCAAGCCCTAGAACTTAGGGTCCTTCAAAGCAAGCTTTAATTAAATACTGACCAGGTTGATGGGCTCTGGCCAAGTTCATCTCTGGATTCCTAGAAAAATGACCATTAGTCACTGGTGCAAGAGTTTAATAAGGCAAAACCCATAATTTATCACATTTCCCATCCGGTCCAATCAGGGACAAGCATACATCCTGGTATTTTTCCTCCCTAGGTACCTTTCATTTACATCCAATCAAGGGCAAGCACATTTCTGATGTATTTCCTGATCATGCGCCTTCTGTCTACATGGAATCAAGCAAATCTGGTATAGATGGGTCAAATAAACACAGGACAAACAGGAACTCACTATAACTTCAAACAGAATCTTAACTTGTAAATGTTGAGGGACCCCCAAAGACCACCAGGGAGCAGTATTCAATGTGTACACATGAGAGTCAGTTTATTGTTCTGGACAGGTTCAAACAAACTTGGGCTGAAACCCTTTGTTTCAGTGCAGCAGAGGGTTTCAGCCACAAGCCCAGAGGCTAGGGGGTTTCTAAAGAAAAGCATATGTAAGTGGGGTGTTACAAGTCTTGGCATTCCAGGATTGAGCAAAGGGTATGGAGTCTGGAAACTATTGGCTACACTTGTGTGAACCCAAGCCCTGGATCTGCTGGCTTAACTTTTCATCTTTTGATCTAACTTTTGAATCTATCTATTGGCTATCAGGCATATTCCTGAGATTCCTTCCAGACTCAGACATGGGCCCTGCCCTCAGGCATTAAATGCTCTTTTCCTGAAATAGTTTTGTAAGAATAAATCCATGACTTTACAGCAAGGTATGCTTTTCCTGTTTTGGTCTCACAGGCAGTTAAGTGTTATGTTATTATATTCCAGATGGATGAAGCTTTGGGTACCATTCAACCACTGAAGCCCCTAGCTGATGACAGGTAATAGAGCAAGCAAGCATGGCTGAATGTCATCCGACCAGCAATTCTGAGAACATGCACCACTTCTATCCTCTTGGCAGATGAGGAACCTGAGCTGCCTCAGTTGCTGTACATTTGCCTCCCCTTGTTCTTCATACACAAACTTCTCTGTCCCCTCTGTGCATACCCAGATGCTATGTCTCAGTTACTTTTCTATTGCTGTGGTAATATACCATGCCCAAGGTAACTTCTAAAATAAAGCATTTAAATGTCGGGGTGTATAGTTCTAGAGGGTTACAATCCATGATCATCATGGCAGGGAGCAGCCATGATGCTAGAGCAGTAGCTGAGAGCTTTACATCTTGTGACAACCACAGACACAGAGAGCTAACTGGGAAGGGTACAGGATATTAAAGCCTCACCACTCCTAGAGACGTGCTTCCTCCAATAAAGTCACACCTTCTAATTCCTCTCAGGCACTTCTGCCAACTCAGAATCAATTATTTAAACATCCTAGCCTATGAGGACTGAAAATGAAGTGGTAGAAGCTGCTAAACGTCATTTGATTATAAATGCTGCTGCATTAATCCAACCTATATATTTTGTAAATGAGTTGACTTTAAAATTGAAATAAAAAGATATGCTACTTTGGAGAAGAGGTTTTCTTTTTATTTCCACAGAACATGAGAGGCTGTGGATTTATTCCTGGTTAAAGAAAATAAGGTTTGATCAAGGAAGATCCTTGGAAAAGTCTCCAATAGAAAAAGATGGCCCTGATGATCCAGCATTTCAGAGCACCTCTGTTGCAGTTTCCTCTGAGCTCTACATCCAAAACAACTTCAAGGAGACTGACTGAGCTGACCCTGTCTTAGAGACTACTCCACTAAGGACTTCTCAATAATCCTAAATTTTTCAATGAGCTACCATGGGATTGCCAGCTATGCTCACATTTCCCCTCCAAAATGGATTATGGATGTTAGTTTTTGTTTACAGTTTTTTATTAAACCAGTAGGAGGGACAAATATTTACAAGGTACCAGAACACAATTCTACTACAGACACACAGAGGCTATACTACACCTTCTTCTCCCTAAATTATAAAAATTACAAAAAATAACTTTTACTGCAAAGACATGACTTTGGACATGCTTTGACTTTCTATGTAATAGCAACAAACCCATGAAAATGGGAAGTAACCTCCAATGAATTGGCACAGGTGACCTTACAGAAGCTTCTGTAAGGCAAAGGTCGCAGTCATTAAAACAAAATGACAGCCTACAGAATGAGAAAAGATTTTCACCAAACCTACCAGTGACAGAGGACTGATCTCTAAAATATATAAAGACCTCGAGACTCTAGAGCCCCAAACCCTGAATAACCCAATCAAAAATGGGGTTCAGAACTAAAAAGGAAATACTCAGCAGAAGAATTACAAATGGCTGAAAGACACTTGAAAAAATGCTCAACATTTTAGCCATTAGAGAAATGCAAATCAAAACAACTTTGAGATACCACCTTACATGTGTCAGATTGGCTAAGATAAAAGACACAGATGACAGCCTATGCTGGAGAGGTTGCAGAGCACGGGGAACACTCCTCCATTGTTGGTGGGAGTATAAGCTTGTTCAGATACTATGGAATGCTTATGGCGGTTTCTCAGAAAACTGGGAATCAATCTCCCCAAGTATCCAGCAATACCACTACTGGGCATATACCCTAAAGACACACAGTCACATCCCAAAATCATTAGCTCAGCTATGTTCATAGCAGCATTATTCATAATAGCAAGAACCTGGAAACAACATAGATGCCCCTCAACTGAGTAATGGATGAACAAACTGTGGTACATCTACACAATGGAATACTACTCGGCAGTAAGAAAAAATGATATCCTAAAATCTACCAGCAAATGGATAGATTAGTGAATATCCTCCTGCGCAAAGTCTCACAAACCAGAAGGAGAAGCAGGGGATGAACTCACTCATTAGTGGACTTTAAGCAAAAACATTCTATTTTCATCGAAAGATGATGGGTGAATAATGTGATTTAAAACACACACATACGCAGAACAAAACAAAACGAAAAAACAAACAAAACCGTGAAAAGAGAAAAGAGTTTTTACAGGGAAGAGGCTGACAGGGGTGAGAGGGAGATAAACCGAGACAGGGGTGAGGTCAACCAGAATGCATTATATACATGTATAGATTGTCAAAGAACAAATTTAGTTAATAAAAAGTTAAAAACATAATTCCACATAGCGTAAAGCCATGTTTGGTTGGTGTACTTTGAGATGCTAGCTTTTCATCATCCATCACATCTGAGGGGATCATGCCTCAAATCCCCACAAAGTATCTACCATCATGCCCTAGGTACTAGTAGCAGGTCTCCAAGAGACAATAGGAGATGGAGAGCCAGAGCTGGAAACAAATGGTACTTGTACATCTCATTTATTCAATATTTTCTTTCTTTCTCTGTGTGTGTGTGTGTGTGTATCTACCATATGCCAAGGACTATTATAGAATCTCAAAGCATAGCTAGGAAGAAGGCCCTTGTTCTTATGAGGTTTTTTTTTTTTTCTTCAACATTCAAGGTTTTGTTTTGTTTTGTTTTTAATAACAGCAAGATCCAGGGCTAGTTTTTGTAGATGCTGCTAGCCCTTCTGCCTCTGGCACATTCAAACTTTTGGCTTTTGGAGCAGACATAGGATTTGATATGGTTGTGTGGGGTTCCTGGGGCCTTACCAAAATTCTAGTATACTTCTCGGTCCATGGGAGATTCCAGCACCAGCTGGTCAAAGGTGAGGGTCTTACCCCTAGCCTTCAGGATGTGACTTCGGGCCTGGTTGCTAACCCGCAGTGCACAGACTTTCGAGAATCCTCACATCATCTGTCCCTACAACCTGTCTTATTCTCTTGGCTATGAAGCTTCATCTCTCAGATCATCTGGAACAGGAACTGAGGTGCCCGTTTTGTGCAATTCAGAAATAACCTTTTCAGTACAGTCAGATGGAAGGTGGAGTGAGTTTGTCTGGCCAGAAACCTATACAGCTTGACAGGCAGCTGCAGGCAGATGTCCTGGCTCTTGGGATCCTTACGCCAAAACTTTCAGTCTTTATTGTGACAAATGTCAATACTCATGATGATGCCTCCTGCTCTGCCAGGTCCAGAAAGAGAGAAATGCACTGGGGTGGGCAGGGAAAGGGCTCTCTCTTATGAGTCTCATATGCACGTGAAGAACTGTGACAAATGAATAATGAGATAATAAACGTTATAGGAAGTTAAAGCAACCTAGTGATGAATGGCCAGTGGTTACTTTTGGCCAATGGTTACTTTGGAACGTGTGGTGTGTGAGTGACTTATGTAACGGAAATCTGGAATAAGAAGATGGATTAAGCTATGACTATGGACAAATGTCTGCAGATGGAAATGAACTTGACTGGATGGAAAGAAAAAAGATGCCATAGACCAAAGCGAAGGACAAGTGAGCAGAGAGAAGGTCAGAGAGGTGTACAGAACCAGCCCTTTGCCGATTGCTGAGATGTAGACTTGATTCTCAGTGTAAGGGAGCTAAGCTTGGACCAGCAGAGCTAGGAAGAAGACACTATATTCTTTGTGGACCTGGGGGTCTATTGACTGGCTAGTCTGCCAGTCAGTTCACTCCTGCTGTCTCTCTGCTCATTCAACTGTTGTTGAGTTCCTGACATGGGGGTCAGGAAGTAGGAAGATACCATTTTGGAACCATTATCTGGATCCCTCTCAATCATCTCCGGTCATCTGTGAGCTATCTCAGTGTCCCAGCTCCATTTGTCTTACAGGATTGTTAGAAGCATCTCGTTAAAGAGGTAGTGGATAAGGTAATTATAGCCAGCGCTATGCTTGTGACACAGACTGTTCCCAGAATTTTTATATGCTCCCCCAGAAACAATGCTGTAAGCACATACCATCCTTCTGAGATTAGGAAAGTGAGGCTTTGAGAAGCAGAGCATACTGGCTAAGAGTACAGGTTATGCCCAGTAAAGGACTCCAGCTCTGTCAGTGAGATGCCAAGTCTTGACTGATGCGCGTCATTCTCTTTTAAACTCTGGATGCAGCTGTTGGAGCCTGATGACATTTAATTCCTTGTTGTCTTTTGCTTGGTTTTCATTATGGTAAGGCATAGACAAGGCTCAAGCCTGGATGACTGTACCTCTTTTGCCATGGGCGCTGAGCTTGCAGACCTGTTCAGCCAGTCTGGGCCCTCTGTTGTAGGCATAAACAAAGTATGGATTCCTCCATCCCCATCTTTAGGTTGGTTTCAGTATTTGCAGCATCTGCAACAGCAGATAATTAGTTTGTCCTGAAGCGGTGTGACCCGATTAGTGTTTTCTATGTGGTGTTGAGCGGATCTGCCTCACAGTCACAGCAGAAAACTGCAGGTAGCAGCTAAATTTATACTTCTTTGGGAGAAGCCACACCTGATAATTATAGCTTTAAATTCCCTGCTGAAAATGCATCAACAAATCACCTTGGTCATTAACCAGAGTCATCACAGAAGCACATGAACCTCTGCTTAAAATGATGAAACCAACTCTGGCTTCTGAGCAGGAAATGTGGGTTTTGGGGAATGCTCTGCTGTTTCCCCACAGGGATTTGGAAAAGATCAGAGAGCATGACTGTTCTGGAGGATGCTGAGTTTACATACAGCATCTACACATGCAGCAGCCATCTTGGACCCTGAGATACAAGGGTGAGCAGCCAAGGGTGAGGGAAGAAGAGGAGGATGAGAGGACCCAGGTTCCCAATGCTGTTATTGAGAACAGAACTAACCAATCATGAAATGCCCTTGCTTCAAGACTTTGAGAGTAGGGTGTCTGAGAAAATAAATCTCATTATCTAAACTCCTTTGAGCTGAGATTTATGTTATCTGAAGTGGAAAGCAAGCCAGTTGATATACTGGGAAATTATGTGGAGTAACTGAGACAATGGCTATCAATTTTTGAGTTTCTTTTGCATGTAGTCTGAAAATAAAGTGGTACTAAAGGCTGCATATCCTTCACATTGGAATCTCCATTTTGTGTCATGATGCATGCCTTACTTGGCAAAAAATGGTGACTTCTTTGGTTGTGGGGGGGGAAAGGGGAGGGAAACAGAATACAGAAAGGTTAAGGATTTTGACATTTAGGAATGAAGTTGGAGGTCATTACTGTTCCTTGGTGGGCACAAGGCAGACCAGTGAATCAGTCAGCCTCTTTCCGCGTCTGATGAGTCATTTAAGGCAAAACTGAGGAAACCGTATGGCTTATCTATCTATTTATCTCCCTCCTCTTAACAATCATTACTTTTCCTTGTCTGATTTCTAGGGTCTCAAATGTCTTGCTCATTGAAAGTTATTAAATTATATCACAGACTCATTTTTACATAAGGTATTATGTGCTATGGAGAGGTTTGTAATATATGCATATTCTATATATAATTATATATTATATAATAAACATATAATGATAGAATAATAATGACTTTCTTAATAGATTATACCTTTTTACTGTGAAGGGAATTTTTAGTTTCCTGTTGTAGAAATGTGCACACTGTGTGTAAGCATACATTTATGTAATGTAGTGCAGAATTAGTATAATAATAATGTCTTGGTGGCTTACACATTCAGGCAGAGCCTGTATTGTGAAGGAAATAGCATGGTTTTTAACTAGGGAGTTTACAGCTGGCAGGGTGTGGGGGTGTGTGCAAGGCTATCTCCTCCCTGCCTCTGTAATCACATCTTATAGACAGTCACTGCAATGAGAAAGGTTGGCATCTGGGAGATTCTCTGAGCCTGGGCATACAACCAAGAGATTAGTGTTGCCTGAGTCCAGCTCAAAATTCTGCTACCAGAACCAGGGCGGGTGGAAATGGACCCAAGATAACATCTGTTCTAATTTTACCTCTCCTTAACCCTTGAAACTAATTTCTGAATAATGATGGGTAATTTAGAAGCGAATGTAATTGTGGCTTTTATTTAGGAGATAAGTAGATTCCTCTCTGATTGGGACACAAGCAGAAAATGGTCATGCCTACCTGCTTACCAGGTAGAAAAGCTTCCTGGAGACTTGTCTTCTACTTATAAACTGGGAAGGGAGGGGGGGCTTTCTACTCTAAAGTGATAGCACAGAAGAAATTAGTGGAAGTAATGCTACTTAAAATTCCTTTTATCTCTGAGACACTTTATAAATTACTGAGGGCAAAGAACTATCAAGTATAACATGAACAGGGTTAAGAGATCCCATCTAGTAGAGCACCTCATTCAGCTACTCTGGGTAAACAGTGTGGTCAATGGCAAAAATGGCTGGTTCTTCATTTCTTCCTTTTCTGCCTTGCAGGCTCTGCACTGTGGCTTGACAGGGCCTATGTTTAAGGGCTGGAGTCATTCCTTAGCATGTAAATCTGGACTGGCTTCCTGGCAAAGTCTGGATTGAGGGAATACAGTAGAAATGGAAAGGGCTTCAGGAAGCCCTGTGTGCTTCTATTCTTTCTGGAACCCTTAGCGATCCCAGGTCAGGCAGCTTGGTCTGGTCTGCTGGAGGGTGATGTAAACAATTCTCAACCAGCAGCCTCCTCCATCGAGCAGATATGAAACAATTGTTCAAGGGCAGACTGTTTCCCAGCTAAACCCCAGGAAAAGTATTGCCTTGAAAATCAGGAACTAAGTACATTTCTTTAAATGGCTAAGTTTTAGTGTGGCCTGTCTTACAGCAATAGACAGAATGCACATTGTTTTTGTTAATAAAGATCACTTTTAAATTTGTATGTTTTTTAGATGTACACCAAAGTAAGGGAGAATTTATGTTGAGTAAGGAATCAGAAACATAGGTTTTGGCAGCCTATATGTAAGATCTGCAATGATGGGAGAATTTGTAGAAAAGTCCTGGGCAGTAACTGCTTAGGAAGCTGTCCCTTGGATCCATTCTGAGCATGCTCAGTTCTAATGAGAACATGGAAGAACAGGCCTTATCAAACTGATGGAACTGTGAATAAGCACAACAATTTAATTCATTAAATAATTTTATTAAATATACCCTGTGGTCAGGCTTCATGATAAGAGATGGAGTTATCAGTTGAAAACATAAAACTTCTGTCCTCATGTGACCCATAATTTGTAAGAAATGACAGGCAAAAAACTTAATTATGAAGCAAACTCAGACATAAAAATAAAACACCAGAGAGGGATTTGGCAATGTGTATCGAAGATTTTAAATTATTTATACTTTTTAGTACAATGATTTCTCCACTGGAAATACATCCCAAGCAATGATTCAAAAAAAAAAAAAAAAAAGGAAAAAATAAAGATCTTATTTTCAAATGTTTCTTTTTAATTTATAATAATATAGAAGAACTACGTTAGTTCACATTGTCAAATTTGTTATGATTATACCTTGGAAATTACATAGCTACAAAAAATTGACCATGAAGACCCTACTAAAACAAATGATTATAACATATGCCAAAAGGGCTACAGAGTAAAAAAAAAATATCTTCAACAGTATCAACATTAACAAAATAATGGTTCTGGATAAAATGCTCTTAATATTTTTAGTAATTTATATCAAAGAAGCATTTTTTTCCTTCAGAAGATAGAAATCATTAATGAAATTCACACTACTCCATATGCAGAGAACAACGAATTGTGTGTGTTACAACTCAATTGTGCTATACATTTATAACACAGTTCCTATACCTAAGGTTCAGGGAGCATCATGGAAAGGGAAAAGGTAGGAAGACTCTAAGAACCAGAGCACCAGGAAGTCTGCTGAGAGCCTGTGTCTTCTAAACGACAGAGAACTGAACTCATGAAATCTTAACAATATGGCTACTTAAGCTAGATTTACACCGTATTAACACCAGTTGACATGCCAGCATAGATGGGTGACATCTCACAAAGCTCCACCCTTAGGTGAAGCCACAGGCGGTTAATGGCTGCTAAGAAAGAGATAATCAGTCTTCCTGATAGGCTATCTAATCCCAGCTGATCAGCGCTAAACATGTCTATATATGAATAATGTTAAATGAACTTCACAGTAGGACTCAGAGTATTGGTATGTTGACATGCACCATCCTTATACTGGGGCATTAGCTGAAGCTCTTGCTTCCTGGATGCACCCTTTGCTCAGTTTCGTTGCAAAGTCTCAGAGGTGGATGGAGAGTTTCTCTCTGCCCCTTGACGCTGATCCTATCACCCGTCTGTTATGTTGTCTTGCACATGTTAATTAACTTTAGACAAGCTTATTTTCTTTTTTCTGTACTGGATGCACTGACATGCTTGATAGTCAGAGAGGGTTGTTATTTTTGAAGGATGACGATACTAGTCTACACCTCATCCCATGATTTTCTTCTATAATGTGAACTTGACACATCTGTGATGGGAGGTAAGATCAGTGCTTCTCTCTCTTGAACTTTGTAGAACCTATGAGACTGCCTTGATGAACAGATTATGACATAGGTGACTCCAGAGGACCAGGACAGGAGAAAAAATACAGCCCAACATCAATTTGGGATGTACACCTTGAAGCCTTGAGCTGACCTGAAGCGAGACTTACGTGAGTGAGAAAGAGCATGTAAAGAGATCACATGGGAAGCCAAAGTATGTAACGTGGGTAGTCCACTTCCTGCTGCCTGAGTCTTCCCAGTCCAGGAAACAATCATTTGAAACCTATTGGAAGAGTTCAGTCTTCTTGATGCTCTATCTGATGTTGCATGAATCAGAGATGAATGTTTCCATTGACCCTTGTTCTGTACTCCAAATTCTGCAGCAGACTGTTTTACTTTAAAGCCATGGGGTTTTGGGGTGGTTGATATTGTAATCATTCATTGCAGGGCATATGAATGGGTTCAAAGCATTTAAAGTGGTAAGACTTCAGGCATACCTGAATTCAAGACTTGGGATTCTGACTTTTCTGTTTATTTTTGTTTTGAGAGACAAGGTTTCTCTGTGTATCCCTGCCTGTTCTTGATCTAACTCTGGAGATTAGGCTGGCCTCGAGATCCACCTGACTCTGCCTTCTGAGTGCTGGGACTAAAGGCATATACCACCACTCCTGGCAGATTCTGACTTTAACAAATCAGAACCAGAGGTTCCCAGGTTACTCCTTGGGAAGTAGGTTTTTAACCAGTTCAAGAGCTACCAACCCACAGGAATGTATAACTCAGTTCAAAACACACTATAAACTGATTCATTTTTATGAGACTATTAAAAAAAATGAACGCGTGCCTAATTTTCTTAGGGCTTCCAAAAACAATAAGAAAGTCTTTGTGTCAAGCCATGTGTGTGGAAGATCTGTCTGGAGTCCAAATCTTCCCTTAACTCAGTTAATCGAAGAAAAATTCCTTTGTTTCATTGAACCTGGGACCAAAGAAAACTGCTGGACTCTAACAATGCCCCCTTGTCATGTGTTCCAAAGAGTAACACAGTGTAGCAGTCACTGTGTACACCAGGGCATTCCCTCCAATGTAGGTCTTGGCTCTACCTGACTTCAGGCTTTCTGAAGAGATGAAAAGAACTTGCAAAGGGAGCTGGAGTTGTTAAAAAGTCAGCAGCTCAAATCTTCTGTTTCCACACAAAGTTAGTGGAAATCTGAGAGGAAGAATGGGCTTCACAGAGTGGGAGAAAGGAAGTCAGAGGATGCTCTTCTCTTCTGAAGCAGGGCATCCTGCTGCTTGCTGTTTCTCATTGGAAACTTGCCTTTGAACATATATAAACCCCAAAGGAAAGCTGTGAGATCTTACATGTTCTACACACACACACACACACACACACACACACACACACACACACCCCACCATCACCACCACCAACAAAAAACTCCAAAACAAAGCCACACAAGAAATGGTCACTGTGTGCGAAGAAATGCTAGATAATGGTAAACTTTTCCGTGTGTGTGTGTGTGTGTGTGTGTGTGTGTGTGTGTGTGTGTGTGTGTGTGTACAGGCAGCTGTTAGCTGTTATGTTGTATAACTTTTACCCATTAAAGCTGGAGAATAAACTCAGAAGGAGGTGGAAAGGTTTATGTGTCTGTGTTGACACCTTCACTTACTTAACATCCATTAGAAATTCACTGTCTTTAGATGAATCATTTCACATTCTACAGTCTGTAGTGGTGAGATGATAAGGTCTATGTGGCAAATACGGGGGGGGGGGAGTAGGGTGAAGCAGGTGTATGAAAAGTAGGCAGAATGACCAGATGTGGATACATTGAGTGGTTAAGCTGTCAACAGACAGATGCATGCACTAATGTTTGCAGGGTGAGCGTGGATGGAGGATTTCCTCAGTGCTGCCTGTGACTCACTGGAGGCGAGGTCATGGTAGAGGCTTTCCTGAGATCATAAGCAAGGGGCAGATTTTGAAGGACTTGTGAGCACTGGTAAGGAATTTTCACTGTCTCCTAAACATAGCGGGAAGCTATTGGAGGGCTTCATTTAGCAAAACATCTACTTACCTTGTCCTGAAAATGATGGTAAGGAGTTAGAAAGACAAACATGATCTCTAGGGAAGCTAATAGAACTGATTACGTTCCCATTGCTTGGGATACTCGGGGGGAGCCTGAATACACTCTCATTGACAGAGGAAGAATAGACCTAGTAACTTTTAAGCTCTGAATCCATGTGCCTCTTTGAGCTCATTCTGTTCTTAACCTCATTTAGAACTTGGGACCTCATCTCCCTTTCATTTATTTTTAAAACTTCACCTATGAGATATCAGACACTGTATTAGGTACCAGACTTTGTGTAGTCAGTGATAATGCACCACATTTTCACTGTGTAGGATGTTATGTGTACATGCTATCATGGAAAGGCAGCATGGTAAGGCTTGATGTGTCATAATTCTTATGTCCATGTATTTCTTGGAGATATATCTTACTTGATCATTCCCCAAATCCTCTTCCTCTTCTTTAGTAACCATGGTGATACCAGGGCATCTCTAGATTCTCTCCTCTCTTCCCAGTGATCTCTGTTGGCTCAATTTGCCTTTTAGTTATATTCTTCTTTTGGAGTAAAAGTGCTGAATGCTTAGCTTCTGGGCAACATTCTCATTCTTCTCTGTAGTCAATCAAATCTTAACTTTAAAAGCATAGAATCATTTGGCCTTAATGTTCAGACATTGGAGCACAGATTTCTTTAGCCTTAGTTAGCTGACCTACTAACTAATGATGTCAAACTTTGGAAACTGTAGATTTTATGCTTATCTAAAAGGTTCTACCATTAATTTTGAGCAGTTCTTACCCTCAGGATACAGTCCTTTACATATAAAATGAGAATGTTGTTACCTATTTGAAAGATATTTAGGCTGAGGTGGGAATGAGCTTCAGATGGGGAAAAGCATGTGGTGTATGGAGTGAAAACCACAATCAGGTGTTTATGCTACAGTGTGAAAATAAGGCACAGAGCTGTGGAGGGGTCTGGTCTTCCTACAAAAACAAACGACTGGTTATGAGGAGGTTTGGGGTTTAGCCTGAAAGGTACAAAGATAGGCTTCATCAGTGTGTCCCGAAGAATGGAATCTCCATCTTAGACCAACTGTGTGAAACATACAAGATATTGATATGTTAACTGCATTTGTTTACTAAAAGGGGGAACCCTTTAGTCTAAGTTGCTTTACTATTATTGTGCTAAAATACCAGGACCAATGCAACTTATAAAAGTAAGTGTTTATTTTGAGTGCTTACAGTTTCAGAGGGTGAGATGGCCATCCCGGTGAGGAGCATGGCAGAAGGCATAGCATGCTGCTGGAGCTGTGGCTCCTTGATCCACAAGCACAGGGCAGAGAAAGCTAACTGAGAAACCCCCAGTGACATGCCTCATACAATAAGGCCACACATCCTAATCCTTCCCAAACATTTCCTCCAACTGGTAACTAAGTAGTCAAACATATAAGCCTTTGGGGGTTCATTCTCATCTAAACCACTACACTTTTCCAGAGAATGAGGCACTTAAAACATCTTGTTCAGGACACTCCTCTCTTTGTATCTGAGAGTGTGAATTGCTCATCAGAAGTTAAGCAAGTGAGTGGCATGATGGAATGTGCCTGGATGGAATTTGAGGCTAGAGAGGTTGTTTTGCTGGCTATGTAATTTGAATAGATACTCATCCTTGGACTTTTAACTTCAGTACAGAAAATTTGGACCAACAGCAACTACTGCAGATTTGTTGAAGTGGACCAAACAAACTATTATATATAACATGTAGTAGGTGTTATTTGCATGAAATTAGAGGAAAAACAAACTCAACTATCAAACCAGGCAGAAGGGGTAGAAACTAGAGACTGAAGCTAGATGATGAGGACCTACCTTATCTAATGAAGATGATCCTCCTTTTTGTACCTGTTACCATGGGGATTGGGGAGTCAGAGAATTATCATATTTTTGTGATGTCTGTATGTTTGACGTTTAAAATGTTGAAATAATTGTAACTCAGGAAGTAATGACATGGTGTATATATTAATGATATAGTCAATTGAATAAGGCTTTTTGTGTGATAATGTTGGACTCTTGAATTCCATTATGTGACTTGCTTGGAGGAGATGGTGTGAAAGGCCTATGAGAACAGTATTTAGGCAGTGAGAATAGTCTTGGAACATCTGTGAGTGGAATGGGGAAACAGGGGAGTAAATTGTGGTAGGTGACCGGGTTGGAGAAAGGGACATAGGGTCAATCCTATGGGCACAGTGTATCATGGGAAGGCCTTGTTGGGTTTGTGCAGGGCACTTGTAGGCTGGATAGATCAAGGGAAGGTGTGCACAGTTCAATAAGGAAGGGACAGCCTTGAAATGTGCACTAGACAGAGGTTTGAAGAATGAGAAGGGATGATAACAGGGCTCCATGCTCCTTTTCACCTTTGACCTTTTCAGTTCTTGCCCTCCCTTCTTGCTTACCTCACTCCTGTGACTAAGCAGTGAAGAAATGATTAGATCTATTCTAGGACAGAAAACCAAAGTGAAGACTGTCTTACTCAGCCAAGGTCTTGGTGTTGGTCACAGCAAAGGTTAGCCCCAGGCATGTCCCTAGGCCAGGGTTCTTGGGAACATTTTGTTCTCCAGAGGGAGCCATCCACAGTGCTGGCAGCCTCCTTTAGCTGGTCCAGCAGAGCACTCCCTAGGAACGACTTCTGTGGAAGCAGAAACACTCACTTCCGGAACCTGGTAGACTAAATAAACAGTGCTGCTACCTATGAGGTATCACCCACAGCGGTTCCATCTGCTTCAAAGAACAGCTGAAGAAGACATCCACATGGCTCCCATGGTGCTTGTGGTGAGTTTGTGCTGAATCCCCGGGGAACACCACACTGTGGCCTCCAATTATAGACTCCTGAGCAGCAGGTACCAAACTAGGTCCATGTCCTCAGGTGTGCCAGAAATCCAATTTTCTGGTTTTATTTTCCCCAAGAGGGTCTAGTTGTGATTTCAATCTGTTGGTCGGTGGAGAAGAAGAGTGGATGCATCATTTCAGCCCTTTTGGGCATCTTCATTATGAGATGTAGCTTAGCTCTCTGAGTTTTCTTGATCTCCAGGGTGCTGAGCAGAGGCGTTGTGTGTTGTCATTGCTCGAGGTGATGTTCCCATCTGTGCTTCAGCCATGCATCTCATGCTGTGTCCGCTCTTGTCTTCCATCATGAGTCAGTCTTCTTTGGCTGGGGAGGTAAAGCACATGACTGACTCTGACCTCACTCTCTTTTGAAGGAACAGCCATTTCCAGACTCATTCTGCTGCCTGATGACACACTGAGGACACTTGAGGACTCAGTTGGCTCCTTCACAGATGTCTGCATCCAATGCACAGATGTCCCTTCTGCTCATAGAGAATTCTGAACTTTGGCCATCTTCCTGTCCCCTGGGCTATCCTGGGGTATACAGAGGACTCATAGTCTCTTCTCTTCTCCTGTGTCTTTATTGTAGTCCAGCCAAGCTGCTTCCTATGGTCTCAGAAAGCTCAAAGCATAGTCCATGCACACTGCTCATGGTACAGACCCTATTGTCTTTGTGCTAGAGGGTTGGGCTTTAAAAACAGAATGCCCAAAGGTGCATTCTTCAGTCTCCTTTTTACTGGGTTATCTTTCTTCTCATCTAATACACACTGACTGTCCCACTTGTTGCTTAGATCCAGGGAAAGAGACACAGGACACAAGGATGTATGGAGTCCCCAAAAATAAGCAAGATAGAAAAAACACCCTATAATTAAAATTTCAGTCATAACTTTTGTCCTTCATTATGTACCCAATGGTGGAAGCATGGTGAACTGGTTTGAGTACAGATTGTGGTGTATTTAACTTATCATTTGACATACACTTACAACCCTATCTTTCACCTAAAAAATAAAAGTAGTTATTCTTGAATGATGGCTTACTTGATGTTTATAAGAGACAATGCCTCTTAAGCTATTGGCATAGTGTTGGATATTATTCCTGCCTGAGTAGACTTCCAGTTTGTTCTAGCTTTGGGTTTCTCTACCTGTGCTTGTTGGGAAATCTCCAAGACTTCTAGGTTCTGTCATTTCTCAGATGTTCTCAAAGGACTCAGTGCTGCTATTATTACCATCCTCATCATCATCTTCATCATCAGCGTCATGCTATTGGCCAACTGCTCCTCAAAGATCAAATTTTATGTGTTGTGTTGAAACCCCAGTCTTCAAGTGATGGTATTATGAACGGATGTTTTAGAAGTAAATAGGTCATGAGAGGGGATCTTTTATTGACAGGAACAGTGACCTATGACAGAAACCCCAGAGACATTGCATGGAACACAGTCAGAGGGACCACTTAGCTAAATCTCTCAGGTTCTTCAAATATCATTATGTACCAAACAATCTCTCTCTCTCTCTCCCTCTCTCTCTCTCTCTCTCTCTCTCTCTCTCTCTCTCTCTCTCTCTCTCCCCCCCATCTATTTACATCCTGGCTACAGCCTCCATAAACCATCTCTTTATCCCGGTCAAACCCACAGTGTTCTGCCAATGCATAGAGCAGTTTTTACTGTCTCAATAACCTTGGTTTGTCTTCCATGCTACTTGTGTTTTTCTTCCTTTTTATCTGAAGCTTGAATCTTGCTCTTGAATCTCATCTTGGACCCTTATCTTTTGGTGATGCAGCTCAGTGGTCTCCGGTGCATCTTTCTTTACACCCCCTTCCTACACGTATCACCAAGTCTGCTGTGTAGGTTAGCCTGACCCTTTCCTTGTTCCTGGACAGATACACCCTAACTGATCTCTCCAACTAAGTCTTTTGAAGTTTTCCCTTCATGCTGTCTTGGCAAACAGGGCTTTAGTTTCCTGGCCCCTTGCCCCATCACTTCCTCCCCTATCTTCTGAGTCCATTTTGCTTGTCAACTAGGATTACTCACATGCCTGGTATTCGCTCTCTCCATCTGGACTCTTTGCTTCTCTCAGCCCCTTTCCAAGGACACCTCTCCTACATCCATCACCATCCAATTGCCAACGCAGGCCACTCCCCTTGGGTACAAATGAAATGTTCTTTCCATTTATCTGTGTGGATCTTTTACCTCTCTGATACTTCCATGGTGCCTCAGTCTATCTGATGCTGGAGTTCTTTAGATATTAGATGTTCTTAAGCTTGGGCCAGGCACATGGGAGACACATGCTATGTACTTTTCAAATTGATAAACAGTGATCAATGCCAAAATCACAGCAATAATTCCACTTATTAAAGAGTTTTGCACTTTGGCTCCTGTTTAGGGTGATTCCAGGACAAGTGGGATTAGATATTAATCTCACTTTTTTTTGCTGTTTCTCTAGGCAGTGGTTTTTAAATGGAAAATATTTAATTTTAATTTACATACAGCTTTTTACTCCTCTTATTGATCTTGTTTTCCTTCATAAATCATTTCATCCCTCCTTGCTATATCCTCCATTCGGGAATCAGAAGGCTGCAGTCACTTTGTCATGTAATACCCAACTGTAAGGCAAATACAATACTCCTAGAAGTCTCTGTTTTATGAGAAAATATTTATTATGAGCTCTGTTTTGGAAACCGGTTGTCTTCCAATGTTCTTTAACATAGTGGTGTTTTTCCATTATTACTTTTGCTACCTGAAGGACATCCCAATGGCCTCAGATACTGCCACCTGGTGGTGAAGAGAAATGAAAACCCCTGTCTTTTAGCAACATGATGTTACAGAAGGCAAAACACACTTGGTGGAGAGCTGAGGGTACAGAGAATGCAAGAGCCACACCAGATTTGGAAGGCTTACTCCATGCTGGCAGTTGTGAAAGGCAAGTGTCAGCTTAAAGCAAATGGAGAAAAGATACTCTGCAGTCTCCATTCAAAGATCTGGAAACAAACCCACTGAGAGAAAAGTTTCCAAAAGCACTGTGCCTTGGAAGATTCATATCCAGAAGCATCTCACCCCCAAACACTCGATTATCTACTACAGATAATGCCAACCTTTTGGGAAATTTTACTCATGAGTTTCTTACATCTTGTACATGGGGATAACTGATCAATTAATTCAAATATCAGGTGAGATGGTATTTAGAAGGAAGATTAAGTTAGTGCCCTACAGAGATGGTCCCATTAGGATAAACAGATTAAAACTATATGTGTCAGCTTTTTTTTTTTTTTTTCTGGTCAATTTGACCCAAGCTAAAACCATTTCAGAAAATAGAACCTCAGGTGAATAAAATGACTCCATCAGCTCAGACTACAGGCAAGCCTGTAGGGCATTTTCTTAGAGATTGATTTGGGAGGACCCAGCCATGAGAGTGGTGCCATGCCTGGTCTGGTGATCCTGGATGCTGTAGGAAGACAAGCTGAGCAAGCCAGTTCAGCAGCATTCCTCTATGGAGTCTGCATCAGCTCCTGTTTCCAGGTTGCTGCCCTGTTTGAGTCCTTGCCCTAACTTGCTTCAGTGATGGCCTGTGATATGGAACTGTTAGCTAAAAGAAATCCTTTATTCTTAAGGAGCTTTTGGTCAATGTTTTTTTTTACAGCCATAGAAACCTGACTAAGGCAGTGTATATAGAAAAACATCAACTCAACACAAAGAGGAGTTTTGAAACATAAAACCATGTCATTCTTGGGCTGCTTCTTTAATCCACACACTGCTTCTTTGTCATCCTGAAGTCATCAGAGTGCACTGTATCTCTCACTGTGCTGGCTGAGTCTTCTTGAGGAGCAAACTATGTCTGATTGGCCTCTGTATCCAGGACCTAGGACAGTGGCTGGTGTATTAGCAATAAACAAAATAGTTACCTAATGAAAGAAAGACCAGTCATAGATGTTAAAAGATAGCTGGGCTGCCTGGGAGTGATGAGCATCTTTTTCTGAAAGGGGATGCATAGATGCCAGGAGACTATTTGGTAGGGATGCTCCAGTGTGTGTGTGTGTGTGTGTGTGTGTGTGGCAGGGTTGGGGGATGGGAGAGGGGTATATGAGATACCTGAGACAGAGCTTTATAGCAGGAGCACCAGTTTGCTGAAAAATTGGTCTTTAAATTGACATAACAGCTAGGAAAATGTAGTGAGAGTTTTTAAAGGCAAAATGCCTTTGGTCATGAATAGCTTTGTTTACTTCAGTGTACCACAATGTGAGGAGGAAACTGATTTAAGACCATTCCAGATCAGAGAAGCTAGTGTTCCTATAGTCATAGCTATGGGATTCCCATCTATTTTCACATCAGGACACAGACACCATGGTGGAACTCTTCCATGGGCTGTCCCCATGATGTGGGTTCTACGAAGTAGGGAAATGTACTGAATCATTAAATACAATCACATTTTTAAGTCTGTCTTAAAATGACTAGAAACAGTGCTTTGGATAGCAGAGCATTGATTCCCTCATGAAATCCATGTGGCTTATTATATTGTGTGCCTATCAGTCCCCACCCCTTTGTTGGGATCCATCTCCCCCTCCCCCTAAGGGGGAAGACTATATTTCCATGTTCCTTTGGTGGACTTGTTGAGATGGCTGACTTTGGCTTCAGTCAGGTGAGTGGATACCCTGAAGCAGAGGCAAGTAAGAGTTGGTATCATTTTTTTAATTTTCTGAAAGTAAGTAAACTTAAAGGAGCAACTAGCTTCCGTCTGAGAGAACTATGGGATAGATACAGACTGCTGGAGCCACTATGTAGCTGATTTACAGACCTATGAGTGACAAAAAAAAATATTTATTTTAAGTCACGAAGACTTTGACCTTTGAGAAGGATGTGCTATTGCACATAAGCAAATTAATGTGTTCCAGAAGAGGTAGGACCAGTGAATGGAAGCGGTAGAGAGATACATTCAACAAACACTCCATATAAGTGTATGAATATAGATATAAGAATAATATTTCTTATTTCTGTAAAGGCAGGAAAGGAGGCCTTAGTTTCTCTGGACACTGATAGAGTTGGACATGGAAGTCTAGGGGCTGGAACTGTAGGTGTTGCTTCATGCAACAGAGACGAAGGATGTGGAGTTCCATAGGCAATTAGGAGGCAGGGAGATGGGGGCAAGAAAAGTAGACAAAGCAAGACAATGTAGAAAAAATGGGGACAAGGGTATGGTGGGACATGATGACTCTAGATTCGATTTTGTTTCTTCGAAATTTATACGTGGAAGCCCTAACTCTTGAGGTGATGATAAGAGTGATGATAACATAAAGTATTGGAGGTTAAATGAGAGCATGAGGGAGGTATCTTAAGCTAATAGCAACAGTAGCCTTATAAAAGAAGGAAGAAGGGCAAGAGTGTACTCGTGTGTGTGTGTGTGTGTGTGTGTGTGTGTGTGTGTGTGAGAGAGAGAGAGAGAGAGAGA